>PVLD010002137.1:0-174728 GCA_004027595.1 Dinomys branickii
GGACAGCATCCAGAGCTAATTCCCTTCTATGTTCTCTATAATTCTGTATTTCCTCAGTCGTTTTTGTACTAGCAGAAATGAAGATAACTTTATATTATACAGCATCCAGTGCAAGTTCCCTACTATCTTATCTATAATTTGGTATTTCCTTTAATGTTTTTGTGTTAACTAATGTGAAGATAACTATGTAATACAACATTCAGTTGTAATTCCCTACTATATTCTGTATAACTTTGTATTTTCTGTATTGTTTATGGCTTTTCTGGTTCATATGTCTCCATTCTTTTGTCTTTAAAATAAAATTTAAAAAAAAAGAAAAAAAAAGAAAAAGTGAAAAAAAAATTTAAATGATTTATAAGAAAATAGATGTGCTTCAGACAATAAGGTGAAATGAAATAAAATAGATTTGCAAGTTTAAATATCATGTAGTTTCTCTCATAAGAGAAAAACAAAGTATAAATAATTTAAAGAGCAAAATAAAAGGTATATATCAGGGAACAGGGAGATACATCTTTTGTGAATGGGAAGGAGACCAGGATGGGGGGAGAGGCAGGGAGGGAGGATGGGAAGCATAAAGAGTTAAGAAGTAATATGTACACGTACCCACTCCCTGCAGTAGATGTAGTCATTATGTACTGCAAATGTCTACAAACAAAAATAAAATAAAAATATTTTAATATAAAGCTGTGTTACTTATGTACATTAACTATATTCTATATATAGTTATATATTCTATATGTGGCCCAAGACAATTTTTCTTCACTAAGTGTGACTTAAGCAACCCACAAAGTTAGATGTAAAATAAGAAATAATTTAGTAAGGGGGGAAATTATGACCAATAGTGGTTAAAACCATAGAGTTTAACATTAAAGGACCATAGGCAGAGCTTGGTGGTGCACACCTGAAATCCCAGCACTGAGGAGGCTGCTGCAGGAGGGTCACCATGAGTTCAAGGCCAGTATGGTCTACATAGTGAATTCAAGCCCAGCTGCTGCTACATCATGAGACCCTGTCTCAAAAAAAAACAAACAAAAAATTAGAGAAACCTTGGGAAAGTATCTGTACGAGTTTGCTAGAGTTGCTGTAATGAAGAACCACAGATCTGGTGACTTAAACAACAGCAGTGTATCATCTCACAATCTGGAGGTCAGAAGTCTGAGGTTAAGGTGTTGGCAGAGAACCAGGGATTTAGACCCAGTGGGTGCAGCATCCACCTGGCAAGCACGAGGCCCTGAGTTCAATTCCCGGTACCCAATACATGAGTAAATAAATAAATTAGATTTTAAAAAAGATGTTGGCAGAGTTGGCACCTTCTTAGGACTGTTCCAGGCCTCGCTCCTTGGCCTGTCAATGGCTGTCTCTTCCCTATGCCTCCTCACACCACCCTCTGCCTGTAAGTGTCTCTCTGTCCAAATTCCCTCTTTTCAGGAGAACATGTCATATTGGATCATCCATCCTAAGAACTTCCTCTTGGCTTGATTACCACTGTAATCCCCTCTCAAAACAACCCTCCCATTCTAAGGTTGTAGTAGTTAAGATTTGAACATATCTTTTTGAAGGAAAAACAATCATAAACTCATAAAAGTGTTTTATGACATAATATTAAGAGAAATCATAATAGTGGCAAAGTCTTAGCTGGCCCTTTCCATAGGTCAGGCAGTGTTTTAGGTACTTTAGATATATTGACTCCTCTAATCCTTACCCCAGCCCTGAAGGTATGATCCTCATTTTGCTGGTAAGGAAATCAAGGGTAAATTACTTTCTCAAGTTTACGCTGCCAATGAAAGGTAGAATCAGGCTTTCAACCACAGATATCTGGCTCCAGAGACCATAGGCACGCTTTTCTCAACGCACTACAAAATATTTTGTGTACATGAGAACGATATCAATATTTTTAAATGTAAAAAAAAAATTAACAAACAAAAAGCCTTCATATGAATGCAAAAATAAAAATAGTATACAGTTAGGGGAGGGCTTTTTTTTACATTATTACTTTTATAGTTAATGTATATACATATGTACATTTTTATGGACATTTCCTGGAAACAGAAAATGCACTGAGAAAGTATTCACCATTGTAGGGAAATGCAAAAGCGCAACATGGCAGCACTTCGGCTCAGGCTGTGAAGGGAGAGGGACCTGGGAGACAGCGCCCCCTGTCAGTCCGCTCTGTGTCAGACGAACTCCAGGGAAGAGGCCTCTCCCCGTTTCCCACTGTAAATACCTTCCGGAGCCAAGGTTGTTTGCTGGCTGTGTAAATAACTTATATAATCAAGACCATTTTGCTGGCACATAGCCACCTTTGTCTGTCCTCCTGTATATAACCTGATGACCACTCTAAGGGGCACGACTGCGTGACTGCTGGAAATCAAAACGTCAAATTTGCCATTTTTCACTTCTTTCAATTGCCCGCCACATCAGCTGCAGAACCTCTATCAGGGTCGGTGAGTGGCAACAACATAGGAAAATTTTGAGAAAAACATGTTAGAAGGGGAGAGAGCATTTCCATGGAGAGCCAGTCCCCAACACGGTCCCAATGATTCTGGCTCCCTGGAATCCACGTCTGGTGTGTTCTCCCCAAAATTCATATGACCAACAGAATATTGTGAAGGCACATGGCTTTCAAGACAAAGGTCAGAAAGGCCTTGCAGCCTCCACATTGGCCTTCCGGATCTCTTGTTCTGGGAAAAGCCAGCTCCCATGTTGAATGACTCTCAAGCAGCATTATAGAGAGGCTCAACCCAAGAAGGTCACCCAAAGAAGACAGAGGCCTCCTGACAGTAGCAGCATCCGTCTGCCCTCTGTGTGAAAGGGTCACCTTTGGAGCAGATTCTCAAGCCCATGAAAGCTCAGAGGACTGACTGGACATAGTGGTGCACACCTATAATCCCAGCACTCAGAAGGCTGAGGCAGGAGGGTTGTTGCAAGTTCAAGACCAGCCTGGGCTACAAAGTGAGCTCAAGGCTAGCCTGAACTGCCTAGTGAGACGCTGTCTCAAAAAAGAAAAAAGGCCAGAGGACTCTAGCTCCAATCAAGCTGTTGGCTACAAATTTGTGGGAGACCCACAGTCCCTCAGTCAAGCCCCTTGTGAAGTTCTGACCGTCAGTGTGGTAAACACAAATATGGCACCCCAAAGATGTCCACATCCTGCTCTCTGGAACCTGTGTTACCTCACACGGCAAGAGCAACTTCACAGATACGATTAAGTATCTTAAGATAAGAGTGTTTTCTAGATAATTAGTTATGCTCCAGTAATCATAAGGGCCCTTAAAAGGTGTAAGCGGGAGGTAAAAGTGTCAGCGATGTGTTAACAAGATGACTGGGGCAGAGATCGGAATGATGTGGCCATGGGCTAAGGAACGTGGGAGCCTCTAAAAGTCGGAAACAGCAAGAGATGAACTTCCGGAACCTCCAGAGGGACCTGCTCGGCCAATCCTCTTGACTTTATCCCGGAAGACCCATTTCACACTTCCAATGTCTGGAAGTCTAAGGTAGTAACTTCTAAGCCAATGAATGTGTTGTTACAGCACCAAGAAAAAACTACACACAAAAACTATGGGGTTAATAAATAAGGGCAATTTGTTAAACAGCGATATTACTGCTATCCCACTATTTACAATAGCTTTTAAACAATAGACCAAACCCTAAGGGTTGGCCTTGGCCTCTTTATCAGGTCTGTCCAAACAGCTCTGTCCACTGACTCTTGTGCGTTCTTCTCTCTCAACCAAACTACCTCAAAACATCAAACCAAAATCTGCTAATCTCAGGGGCTGGGGGGAGCTCAGTGGTAGAGCACTTGCACAGCATGTGCAAGGTCGTGGTTTCTCCCCCGTACCACAAACAAATCACCAAAAATCTCCTAATCTCTCACTTGACTTGAGTCTTCAAGGGCAGAGAGGAAGAACTGAGTTTCGGGAATTTCCCTGGGTCACACTGTCACATAGCAGCCAATTTATTCTAGTTCTTCCAAAGACGCATTTCTGTTTCCCAAAGTCTACCTCTAATATTCCCTGAACCCGTCCTTCTTTAGCTCTCTCTCGGAAAAAGAGAAAGCAGCTGGCCCTACCACCTGCAAGACATCAGTGGGCTTTGGAACTGACTTTGCCATCTTAGGGCTCTGCCTTTTCTGGCCAGAAACACCTGAGTGTCTCCCATATGCCACTGAGCTTTTTACCATCAGGCTGTTCCTCCAGTAATGAGCTGTAGATAGTTTTTTAATGATCTATAAATCTCTGACACCTGTTTCCTTTATACTTATATACAAATCACACTTTCAACTGTTTTAATTCTCTGACAGCAGAAGGGCTCTCTGATGAGGAAGGTTTTGGGTGCTGCTGACCAGTCCTGAGGGTGCCTGACGTGTCCTGAGGGTACCTGGCGTGTCCTGAGGGTACCTGGCGTGTCCTGAGGGTACCTAACTGAGAAACTATTTCCGTTGTTCAGCCGCAGTATTAACCCCTTCACCCTGAGCCTACAGTTCTACTGAATTCCCTTCCTTCCAGAAAGGTAAGCTCCCTCCCATCTCTGTTCCTCCTGGGGTTGGCCCTTCTCTCAAAATTAACCTGGCCAAGGTCACTGACAACCTCCAAACACAAGTGACACTTTCTGGTGAACTCACTTAGCTCTCTGAAATAAAAATTTTCTAGCTACCAGTACCTGACATTCACAGACTATTTTGAGCTTTGTAGCTCATTGAGTATCTGATGTCCAGGGACTCATTGCACTCGGCTAGCCACTTGCTCCCTCTTACTTAAGTAATAATCCTTCCTTAGCGTCACTCACACCCACCTTTTCTCCATCTCCAATGCCAGGGCCATGGCTGGGGCCTGCTGTTCCTCCAGAACATTGTGGAATGTTATTTCTAAAACAGATTTGCCCAAGGTTTCCACTGAGTAAAAGCTATCTCTGTAGTCACAAACCCGGCCTGTACCCTGGTATGCAAACATTTGTTTGTATGTGTTCCTCAGTACTAGGGATCGGATCAAGGGCCTCACACGTGCTAAATAGATGCTCTATCACTGAGCTACACTCCCAGCCCTTTTCAAATTTTGAGACAGGATCTCATTAAGTTGCCCAGGCTAGCCTCGAACTTGCAGTTCTCTTGCCTCAGCCTCCAAAGTAGCAGGTATTACAGGGCAGCACCACTACCCCCAGTCATTTATTTATGAATTATATTATGCATCATTTGTGAACAGATTATTTTCCATATAAGTTAGAAAAAGAAAGCCCGGGAAGATAACATTTACAGATGACCAGAGGTCTGGTGTCTTTTCCCTGCCCCTCAGTGAAGTCTGTGCGCACTTGTTCCGGGAACACAGACCCCAGTAGTTAAGTCCTAGTGCAAAGGCCTCCAGGCCTCTCGGTGGTCTGACGCCTGCCTGCTCTGCAGTCTCCCTTTCCCTGCATTCCTCCCTCGCTCTCAGCGCTGTGGTCCAAGTGGAAGGACTTGAGCTTGAAGGTCCTCAAAGCCTTCCGCCATTTGCTCCCCTTTTTTGGAATGTTCTTTCCTGCTTTGGCTCCCCAGGCCCCAAATACCTCTGTCTTACCCAGTCCCCGTCCTGGAAGTGGCTTTCGGTTACGTCTACCTCTGCACCATCACGCGTGCGTCTTTTTCTTCTCAGTGTTAGACAGCATGCATTTCCTTATCTGCCTCTTGTGAGCCACGGGCTCGTCTTTTCTATCGTATTTATGTCATGATTATATGCACAGTGCCATGAAAACAGTAACGATGAGGAGAACAATAGTTAATGCGCTAATGCACGTCAAGCGCTGCTCTGCATGTTTTATAAATATTCCTCTAATCCTGCGAGGTTGGTACAGTGACCTCTATTTTGCAAACAAGGACCCTCAGGTACAGTGACTTCCTTAGCTCCCCTCTGTACTATGTGATTTTAAGGAAGTTTTGAACTAACTTAACTCCAGGCACCTCATCACACTTGGGTTGCGGGCTACCATCACCCAGGCAGAGATGGCTGAGGAAGTGCTCAAACTCAAAAAGGAGGCCAACCGCGGCCGACCTCCGGCCAGCCTGAGCCTGTGCTGCCCCCTACCGGCCGGCTCTGCCTTCCTGCAGGCTTCCTTTCCGCTCCTGTGGGAGCGAACAGGGCCCGAAGTCCCCTCTGCCACAGAGCTTAAGCATGAACTCTGACTACAAGCATAGGCTGTTCTGAGGGGGAAAGAGAACCAGAAGATGACGCGGGGAATATGTGAGGGTTCCCCTTGATCCACAGAGACAAAGACTGTCTCCCTGGTAGGAGATGGCTGAACAAGTTGGGAGTAAGTCCTCTGCTCCCAGATGCTGTAGTAGGAACCAAAACCAATAGGAATGTTCATTCTTTAAAAGATAAATTATTCGGATTATTCTTACCTAAGGGTCTCCTTTGAGATGGAAAATTAAATGCTGACTTACTGGGGTGGGGCTTAGCTATGCTTTGTCCCCTATATACTAGAAGCTTGGTACCCAGTGTGGCAGTGTTGGCGTTGATCCTTTAAGAGTCGGGGCCCAGCTGGGTGTGATGGTGCCTAGCTGCATTCACATCACTCTGGAGGCTGAGGCAGGTGGATCCTGAATTCAAGGCCAGCCTGGTCTACAAAGTCCTGAGTTCTGTCTCAAAAAACACAAAACACACAAAAGGGATTACAGGCCCATACCACCATGCCTGGCTTCGAAGAATGCTTGGGTCACAGGCGTGCACCACGATGCCCCGCTAGTGAGACTCTTGTCTCAAAAAAGTGTGGGGTGGGTATGTAGCTCAGTGTTAGAGCCTGGCATGAAGGAGGCCTGGGGTTCAAACCCCAGTATCATAAAAACATTTTTTAAGAGCAAACCTCACCCCTCCTTGGTTTCTGCCACTGTGATAATATCAGCCAGGAGGCCTTCGTCAGAGCCTAGCCAATACCAGCACCACAGAACTGTGGTGAACCCCCCACCAGAACTGTGAGGAAGAGACCTCTTTTCTTCAGAAACTCCCTGCTTCAGGTAGTTTGCTATGGACTAAAACATATATATTAACATACTGGCTTTCAAACAAGGCACCTCCTGGAACTATCCAAAACTACAACTACCTAGGCACCATTCTAAAAGGACTAAATCAGAACCACCAGGGGTTACTACTTCTGCCAGCCGGCCTGGAGGACGTGACCCAAACCCAAAAGGCTCCGATACCATTTAACACCCTACTTTTGCAACTGAAGCAAAGTCAATCCCTACAACTTTGCAGGTTGGAAGTAATTGATAAAAAAAAAAGGTCTTGTCTACAAAAATGCGAATTATGCCCCAGTCAGTAAAAGTCAAGTTGATTTTCCTGTCTTCCTAAAAAACCCTGCTTTACCTCCATTTGTACTGTACATGTGTTTCATTATTCCAGGCCTCTACGTAGATCTGTTCCTCACACTGTTTTTGAACCTGTTGTAGCATCTGCCTGATTCCCACAGCAATTACTGAGTTTAGTAAAACTTGAACATGTTTCTTTTTCTTGTTTTAGAAAAGTATCTTTCACCTAACAAGGCAAGTACTTTCCTCTGTTCTAGCCATGTGCACTTATATTCTTTGGTTGGAGTTTACTTGGGAGATTTTCTCAAAAAGAACTCCTGCCCTAGTCGTAACCTCCCACTATGCGTATATCTGTCTATAGTTCCCAAAGAATAATGGAATGACCAAAAGATAGACAGATGACAAGTAGATTTTTGAATTCACAATTCTTGAATTCACAATTCCTCTTGCCTCAGCCTCCCAAGTTCTGAGAGTATAGACACATGCCACCATGCCCAGCTGGAGTTATACTTTATAATGCAAAAGGAAAAGTCAGGACATTGGATCATAATTTTCTACAAATAAAATAACACAACACTGTGTAACTAAAGTGAGATAAACCCATCGGACTCTCACTGAGCTCTCTCAACTTTCTTACGTACTTTCCCTCCTTACCTGTGCGGCTGACCGTTTATCACTGCTGTGCATGCTAAGATGTTTTTACTTTCAGTCCATCTAACACCATTACAAGATGCTCTGTGAAAATAAATGACCCCTGTCATCTTCTTCAGTATATAGACTTAGTCTATAATAAAAGTTGGTGGTGTTTACCCGGTGATTATGTATTGAGCACCTATTATGTGTCATGCGTAATGACAAAAATAATTTCTGAGAGCTAATGTAGGGGACAGTGAATCATAGCATATTATTTTAGATAAAATAGTTTTAGTAACTGCCTAAGCTGTGCCTGGGGAAGCCTCCCGGGACACTGTAAGAGCTCAAACTTTACCCAGAAATGTCTCTCTGAGATAAGGAACACCCAGGCCTAGATAACCTCTGCGACCCCTCCTGGATAGTTGCAGCCCTGCTCCTGGCCCTAGGTAAACATTGTAACCCTAAAGGAACGCATAGGTTATAAAAGGGGAACAAATGGAACACACTGGGAGAAACATCTGTCATGGTTAGAAATGCGACCCGCCACTGACCCAGGGTCCCGCAGGAGGAGAGAAACCATATGGCCACCTGGGTCAGCAAATGAAACATCCCAATTTGTAACCGTGGAAACCCAAAAACCCATTTAAGATCCGAACCAGAGCTAGCAGAGGCAGACGCTGCCCAACTTGTAGCTGGGGACATTCGGTGGTTAGCCCCAAATTAATAAACTCTGTGCCTGAAAATAGAGTCCTTTGATCTCCTGTGGAATCCAGCCTGATTTTTGCTGTGACACTAACAATGTAGAAAGAGGGTCAAACACCACAGATAAACCATAGATGTTTATTTTCAAGTTTTGTGACCAGTAGATGCAATGAATATTTTGAATGCAACAATTCCAAAAAGGAGAGGCCAAAGTTGGAATCATGAATGGTGTTCTGATTATCTTCTGCTGAGTAACAAATCACTCTCAAACTTAGAGTCATAAGACAATCATTTTGATGTTCAAGGATTCTGTGAGTCAGAAATTTGGAAAGGGTACGGTAGGAATGACACAGCCAGAGACCACCTTACGGACAGAGGACAAACTCCTGGGCCACTAACCTGTTACCCATTAAAAGGGTGATGCATGTTTTCTTCTACAGCGATCAGGAATTTAAAAGCTGGTTTTGACTGCCATATGCAGTGGCACATGCCTGTAATCCCAGCCCTTGGGAAGCTGAGGCAGGAGGATTGCCATAAATTCAAGGCCACCCTGAACTATATAGCAAGACATTGTCTTAACATGCAAATCAAAACAAGTTGCAGTAACTTAATTTTGGCCTATGAATTCCAAATAGCTAAAAACAGAACAAAGCTTAACTTTTGCTGTGTATCTGTCTTCTTTATTACCCTAAAACTGCTCAGCTCTGCAAACTAATATTAATCATTTAGCGAGTATCTGTCTAAAATAGGTTGATTAGTCCTGAATTTACATAATTTATCTCGTTTCCCCTTCAAAACTGTGGACACTAAGGTAAGAAATTTACAGAGACATCCAGCTATCAACCAGCAACCAGAAGCATCCAGTCTTCCTTAAACCTGATCCCAGCAGAGCCTCTGTTAAACTAAGACTGCCCCAGGCAGAAATAGTCATCCAGAGACTGCAATCCCCCTCAAGCGATAAGGACTCCTCCCTGAGTCATTTCGCAAGATCATAACCGAGATCACGCACCTCAGCTAGTCCAACAGGGATGGTCTGCTTTTGTTATCTGGCCAGCCTCCTCCTTCCCAGACGTGGGCCTGCTCAACTCCTCAAGCTGAAGTTCCTGCCCTGTTTCCTCTTACTTTCTAAATGCTGTCTAATAAAGCTGCCTACGTGTCACACCTACACATTCTGAAATTCTTTTTCAGTGGGAATGAGCCAAAAACCAACTCCAAAGAGCAAATGGAGGTCACCGTCTCCTTTTGGGGGTCTCCTCAGGCTGCAAAGGTGACAGCGAGGGGCTTATCTCTGTATGACAGGGCCTAGAGTCTGGGCATGAGGAATCAACGCCCAGGGTAACTCATGGCTGGGGTTGGACTTACCCATCAGGCGGCTGAAGCTGGCTGCTGGCTGAGATCTGAGCCAGAGCTAATGGGCAGAATACCTCCCCGTAGTTTGTTCATGTCGCCTCGGGTTCCTTGCACATCTGTGACAAGAAGAAGCTGTGTCACCTTTTCTGACAAGCCTCAGGGGTTATTCAGTGCATTGGCTGCCTTCTCTTTGGGGCCAGCCTTGTAGCCCTGGAACCTGTGCAGTCACACAGTGCCCGTGCTTCAAAAGAGCCCCTCGGTGGATTTAATCCTATGCCGCCATCACCCTGAAACTATTCGTAGTATTTTTATTTTGCACTGGGTCCCATAAATTATGTAGCCAGTCCTGATTCTATTTGTCTAGGCAATCACAAAGTCTGCCCCAACTCACAGGACAGAGACCTTGATTCCCGCTCTTGATGAGACAGAAGCAAAGCTTTGGAATTGCACATGGAACTGGATATATTCCTATGCCCCTTTCTTTAAAAATGCCATCCGCACCAGGCACGGTGGCACACGCCTGTAACCCCAGCCCTCGGGAGGCTGAGGCAGGAGGATCGTTGCAAGTTCAAGGCCAGCCTGGGCTACAAAGTGAGCTCAAGGCCAGCCTGAACTGCACAGGGAGACCCTGTCTCAAAAAGACAAAAATAAAAATAAAAGTAAAACGGGCTGGGGATGTAACCTGATAGACATGCACCCTGGATTCAATCCTTAGTACAAAGATAAAAAAAACTTTCCTTCCGTTTTGTAAATTTCCCAATCTCCAAGAGATGCCGTCAGGTGCTACCTGCTCCAGAAAGCCCTCGTACAAAAAGACAAAAGGTGAAGGCCTCCTTCTACCCACACATCCATTCAACAAGTCCTGACAGAGTGCACATGGGGTGAGCACTAACGGATGACCTCGGGTCTCCGTCCGCAATGGGCTGAGGGTTGCTAGTGAGGGCATGAAGGAAAGGAGAGTGAACAGCAGAAGGCGAAGCCCCGGGAGCCCTGCAAACGACGTCCTTGGATGTGCACGAACTTCAGAGGCCGCTTTCCTCTGGGAGGAGTGACAGCCAGCTTCTGGAAGGTGGTGTCTGCAAACTCCCTCCCATTCACTCCGCAGCCCCATTCATTCATTCACCAACAGCTACCCAGTGTTCCAGGCACTAGGGATAGAGCAGGGCGGAGAACAAGCAGGTCCCCTCGTGGAGCCCACGCTGCACGTTACAGCCAAATAACAGACCCATTAGAAGTCGAATAGAATGTTTACCTCCTGGGTAGGTACGGAGAACACCAAAAGGAGAGAGGAGAAGGACAGGAGTGAGAAAGGCCTGTCCAAAGGGGTGGCCCAAGGGCCCAGCTTGCTGAGCAAAGCCCTGTCGGGTTTGGGCTTGGTGCAGACCTGGTACCCTTTTCTCTTCTCCCACTGCTCCCATTTGGGAGGAGCTGAGGGCTGATCTGAAATCAGATAACTGTAGCCGGACGAAGGGGAATAAAGAAAGACAAAGAGACATTTCAGGCTGCAAGGGAGGTGCGGGGGTGTGGCTGGCTCACTTTTATCGGCTAGCAAGAAGCGCAGGGGAGGGGCAGCACACGTTTCGTGGAGCAGTAACTATAGAAATGGGAAGATAAGGGTTAAACTACTGAGACCTTCTCTAAACCCAAATGCCTGTATGTTGACAACTGCCTTTAGCAGCTGCATCTTGTCTCAAGAGTGCCTGGTTACTAATATTCCACCCACAGTGAGGGGGCATGTGACCTTCTGTCCACCTCTCTATGCCTGAAACAAGGTCACACTGACCTCTGGACTTGGTGGGAGGGGCTTAAGTCACACAGTCAGGGCCCTCATGATCTATCACCTAGCCTCATCCCAGTAAGAATGGAAATGTCTGCCCTGGGGCTGTCTCTTGTTATAAGGTTTCTTTTTTTTCTTTTTTTAGTAACAGGAATCAAACTCAGGACCTTGCGCTTGCCAGGTAGGTGCTGTGCTGCTGACCTATTTGTCCCCTTATTATAGATGGCTAAGTTAAGCATAAATACAGTAGGCAGTCGGAAGGGGCTGGGCCCTTGAAGGAGTCAGTGCAAAAGATGAGAATCCAAGCCAGGCACAGTGGCACACGCCTGTAATCCCAGCACCTGGGAGGCTGAGGCAGGAGGACGGTTGCAAGTTCAAGACCAGCCTGGGCTATAAGGTGAGCTCAAAGCCAGCCTGAACTGCATAGCAAGACCCTGTCTCAAAAAAGACAAAAAAAAAAAAAAAGATGACAATCTATCAGGACTGTGGCTGGAGGCGCACCGCACCTGAAGATTAAAGTCACAATGGGGAGTTTTACGTATTTACCTAAGGGATGAATGGAGGATTGGGATTGTTGGTACCACACTTTTGAGGTTTCTCATTATCTCATTAGGAGTGGGCCATCCTCTCGCACCTACTAAGACTGTAAGCCTAAAACTGCTAAGATTCAAGACAAGGCCAAGACTATAGATTATCAAGTAAGGTTAATGATGTCACCCATGTACCCTTGCTCCCATTGGATCAATATTACCTAAGCAACCATACTGGCAATCTTATTAGTTAATCATAATTTTTGTCAGGCTATACCTGGAGTAGCAAGCGAGACCACCAGGACAGGCAAGATTGAAACAAACAGAGATACCTTTATTTCAGGATGGGTGCATCTTGGCCAAGGGTGAAAAAGCTGCTGGACCCGAACAAAGGAAGGGGGCCTGCTTGATAGACTATTTTAGATATGGGAGGGGGAAATTCCACTGAGGAAGGTGGAAAATGTAAGTTTCTCAGGGGTGATTGGTGGGTCTGGTGGGTCTAGTGCCTCTGGGAGGGGGAAGTGCAGGAGGACATCTTCGGCATGTTGCTGATTTACAGCATAGTATTCTATAGACTCACGAGGTTTCCTGTAAGCCTGAGAACTAGGCCTGGCAACCACCCTGATAAATACATTTACTTCAGCCTCTTGAGCTGAGTGAGGGGCTTTCTGTTTCAAAAAACTGGTTGTCGGAGTTTTTCTCTTCAAGTTAGGTGGGGTACAATGTGAAGGACCTAATGATTTTGACCCATGTTATTTGTACCTGCCTCATGATTTTCTCCATAAAATTTCCTTTGAGTGGTGGGCTCCTTGGCAATCCATTCAGGACCCCTCCTGTCTCTCAAGAGCTAGCCCTAATCCCCTTTCCCCACTCCTATTCTCCAATAAATTTTCCTACTCCTAACCTCCACTGTTTCTTACAATTCATTCTTCGAAGCCAGGCGTGGCAGTGTAGGCCTGTAACCCCAGCATTCAGGAGGCTGAGGCAGGAGGATCGTTGTAAGTTCGAGACCAGCCTGGGCTACAAAGTGAGTTCAAGGCCAGCCTGAACTGCATAGTGAGACCCTGTCTCAAAAAGACAAAAAAAAAAAAAAAAAAGAGAAGTAGTGGTTACCAGGGGCTGGGAAGGAGAAAGGCTAGAGAGAGGTGGAGAACAGGTACTAAAATACAGTTGGATAGAAATGTGAGGTCTGATGAAAACACATGGTGAATGTTTAAACTTAAAACATTGTTACAGTAAAAGACCCATTGCCGTTACTCCTCCTCAAAATAGTCCCCTCCCTTCAAACATACTCATCCCACTGTTCTTACCACTTTCTGAAAGTTTACAGTTTACATTTATCACAATTTCTATCAAATAAAAACATTATGGTGTGTCCTCATCCGCCTCATTTGACCAAGCTAGCATTGTGCCACTTCTGGCTCTTCCCCAAAGTCAAAATGACCGTGAAAGGTAAACTTTTTTAACTAATTCAAGACATCAAGGCAGCCATAACGGTGCAACTAAAGGTGCTCACAAGAGAGGGCTTCCATAGTGGCTTCAGGAAGTGACAAGAGCCATGAGATGTGGTGAAGTGAGGGGAAGTATTTAGAGGCATATCAATGGCAAATGTAAAAACTTCTAAAAACGAGATCTTCACCTTACTTTTTAGCGTACCTCTAAGTCCTGGTACAGCACGGGAGGCTGATTCTGGTTTATAACTTATTACATATTTTGTGCAGAACTAAAAGAAGGGAGTTTAAAATTTCCAAACATGAAGAAGTTAGAGAAATGCTAACTAGCCTGCTGTGATCATTCCGTACTGACTTATTTCCCTGTACACAACCTTTACAACTATTATGTACCATTAAAAAGAAAAACGAGAAAGAGAGAATGAGAAAGTGTAAGAGAAAAAATGGTGCATGGCATCATTAAAGCTCTGGCTCTGCTCTCCCTTCTGTTTGCTGGCTGCTACCTCAGAGCAGGTCTGAGCAATGTCACAGGATAGGTGGGAGCAGGATGCAGACACTGGCGTACAGGAGACAGATCCCCACAATCGAGGACAGCGAACTGTTAAATTTTCAGAGGTTTTTTAAGGCAGCTGCCATTCCACTTGTTCTTGAAACTTAGACGTGGAGAAGCATTTACAACATGGAAATAACGAGCAATGAGGTTGGGATTTCTGACTGCTTTCTGCCGAGAGAAGTATTTCTGACGTGCCAAGCAAACCTCTGGAGGTAAGTTAGTAGCAGGACTTATGTAGCCATTGCTGTCCGCCACCTTCAGACAACTCTCAGAAGCATTGTGATATATTTTTTATTTCTTTGCATTGTATAATTTTTTGTACATTTGAAATTGAAAGAAAAAAGATTTTGGAGATGGGAGGCTCTGTGACGCTAACTTTCTACACTGTGAAGGCCATGGGTGCTGAAGCAGAGAGGGACAGCAGTCCTTTGAGGTCAGTGAGCTCAGCGCTGTATCTTGCAGCCTCAGTGGTGGTAATGGCAGGACTGAGGATGGAGTTAGCGCCCAAGTCTCCAGGGAAATGTTAAAGGGGACGGGCCAAGTTCACAACATCATCAAAGGAGAGCAGAAACCAAGTGAACGAGCCAAAGATCACTCAGACTTCTGATTGTCCCCTCATGTCTATTCTCCAAAGATAGTGACCACTGAGAGTTGTGCTTCTGGCCAAAACAGGAGAGGAAATCCTGTATTAGTCACTGGGTTAGTCACTCTCTCCTCCTGAAGACGGAATATTGGACGCTGTGACTTAAAGGAGAGGGTTATTCTGACTCACGGTTTCAGGGGGCTCAGTCCATGGTTGGGTGCTCCGAGACAGAAACAGCAGCGCAGAAGGGCATCGCAGAGGAAACCTGTCAAATCCATTGTGGCCAGGAAGGAAATAAAGAGCATGGGAGTGTGGACAAGAATATACCCTTCCAGGGAACCACCTCTTCTGACCAGGCCCCACCACCAGCCCTAAAATAATCCATTGATCAATCCATTCATGAGCATAGTGCCCCCCGCAATCATCTCTCAAAAACCCCACCTATGAGCACATGAGATTTTTTGGGAGGAGGGATCTTTTAGACATAAACCAAAACAAATACCAAGGCATAGCCACACCTGAGTTCAAGAAAGGTATTTCCTCTTGTCATGACCTCTAAATGACTTATTTTAGGACCTGCTCACCAGACATGGTGGCACATGCCTGTAATCTCAGCACAAGGGAGGCTGAGGCAGGAAGATTGCCATGAGTTTGAGAGCAGCCTGGGCAACATAGTAAGCTCAAGGCCAGCCGCAACTACATAGTGAGATCCTGT
Source organism: Dinomys branickii (assembly GCA_004027595.1). Taxonomy (NCBI): domain Eukaryota; kingdom Metazoa; phylum Chordata; class Mammalia; order Rodentia; family Dinomyidae; genus Dinomys; species Dinomys branickii. The sequence goes on from PVLD010002137.1 coordinate 15,568, forward strand.
CTCAAAATACAATAAGGCAAAACAAAAAATAACCTGTTCAAGGGACATATTTCTTAGCCCAACTGGAGCACATGCTCTGTGTCAGACACTACAAGGGGGCCTAGACACAACAGTCACAGAATGAACCTCCAAACAGGTACTTCCTCAGAACCCTGTTACTTTGAAAAACACAATTGGAATTGCTCTCTCGCCCATCTGCATAAAGAAACCTGCCCTTTCCAGCAGACACTGCCTTCTTTGTTTATTTTTTATTTATTTATTTATTTTTTTTGGCGGTACTGGGGATCGAACTCAGGACCCTGCACCTGCTAGGCAGGTGCTTATTCCACTGAGCTATATCCCCAGCCTGTCTTCTTTGTTTATTGCCTACTGTTTTGTTTCCCACACACACCAGCAAGGAAGCACCGTGTAAGCGGAGCTCACCACTGCAGCTCCAGCCCTGCACACATCTGCAGAACACAGGTGCTCATACACACTTGGAGAAAGAATTCATTGGCCGCCTCCAGTTTTTTACGTAAACATCCTTGGCAAAATAAAAAGCTGCCAGTTCCGCATAGTTCTTCATTCTTTAAAGTTATTATTAAGTCTGGGATTATGGTAATAGATGAACAGGCCTCAGGACCCCTACATCATAGCTATTGAAAAGACAGAAGGAGGAAGAGGGACTGGATGGCAGGGTGGGTGGGTGAATGTGAGTGAATGGGTGAGCAAGTGGGGGGGGGGTCTGTTCTGGGAAAACAGCCCCAACTTGCTCTGTAAGGTGACCTGCAGGAGGTGGCCACGGCTGGGTTCCCTAGACTGCCCACCTTGCAAGGTCACCAAGGAACCCTTCACAGCAGAGTGCGGTGGGCTGTGGATGAACCAGCATGTCCCCCATTATGCTCCACAACACACAGACACGCACACACACACACACACGCACACACACAGGACTCCAGGCCCACGCACGCCCACACCCGCAGAACTCCAGGCCGCACCCAGGAGCACCCGCCAGCCAGGAGCTCAGGTGCGCTCGGCTGGGCAGCGAGGCCAGTGCGCGTGCGCACAGGTGCCCGCCGGCCGCCCCGCTCCGGGCTTGGCCGCCTTCCCGGTAAACTTGGGGTTGGTCGTTGCCCTCGGGTCGTTCCCGGGCGGGGCCACAGAACCGGGCTATGGAAGAGAGGTCGGGGGCTCATGAGCCCCGGGCCCGGCCGAGAGAGCGGGACCCCGAGCGGCGCCCGCGCGTAGACCGAGACCGCCACCCCGAGCGAGCGCGGGAGCGGGACCGCGCCGGGGAGAGGAGCGGGGCCGCGCGGAAAGACGGCGGGGCCCGGCGAGAGGACCGGGACGGGAGGGGCCGGGACGCCCGCCGGGACCGGCACGGGGGCGCGGGCCGCCGCGCGGGCGAGTCCCGCCCAAGCCGGCGGCCGGAGGAGCCCCGGGGCCCGCCCTGGCCCGCGCCGTGGGAGACCCCGGAGCCGCCGCGGCCGCGGAAGGACGGGTTCGCGCGCCACGGACCCGAGAGGTGCGGGGTGCGGGTGAGCGGGCCGGGGCCGGGACCGAGGGGCCGGCGGAGCGGGAGGATCCGGGCGCTGACCCGGTCCCCTGCTACTTGCCCTAGGAACCTGCTTTAAAGGAGGAAATGCCATTTCTCCCTTTGGCGCTCTCGGGGGCGACCCAGGAAGGAAGGAGAGCCTAATGGTGTCCCCCGCTTGTGGCGCGAACGGATTAACAAAGCAAAAGGCACTCCTGCTGCGTTTGCAGGGTCTGGGACCGGGAAGGAGGCAGCAGTCCGAAGGGAGAGAGAGTAGCTGAGTTGGGTGGCGTTAACCTGAGGCTCCTCCCTGACTCCCCCAGTGGTCACAGGGCTGTGCCTTAGGGCGGCAGACTCCTCCGGGGTTATAAAGTCAGCCCCATGAGAGTAAGGTCCTGAGTTCGATTTCCGGTACCAAAAACAAAAACACACAAAGAGTTAGTAACGTGTCACCCTTTCCAGGCCTGTATGCATTTCAGAAGCACAGCTCAGAGAAGCCACACTTTCATCTGATGAACTAAGCCTACCCGAACTCTCCCACCGAAGCCTTAGATCTGTCGCCCCTTTGTCCCGGAGGTCTTTCTAGGCAGCCTCTACCGCAATCCCGTAAATGCAGAGGACAAAACATGCAGATGTTCTGTGAGGCTTTGTGAGCTCCGAGAGTGCGGGTGTAGAAGGGAGACACGGTGGCCTGGTCCCCACATCCCTCCTAGAGAGCTAATATTCAGTCCAGTTCCACAGATGCTGCCGCACCGGCAGATTATGTGCCAGGCCCACAGCCTGAGAAGGTGAGATGTCACCCCTGCCCACTCCACCAAGGAGACAGGCCCTGGGGCAATGGTTGCTTCTGCCTTTTGACACCTGCCCTTCCTGTGGGATCTGGGAGATGGAGCCCAGTCATTCCTGGTTGTGACCACGTAGTGGGAAAGCTACTATCCTGAGTTTATGTTATATTATCTAAAACCAACTAGCAGGACAAAGGTTGCGCCAGATATGTCACTGGCCCTTGCTGTTGTTCCGGCTAAAGCCACATCATACTGCAACTGCATGGCCAGGAAATCAAGAGCTACATTTATAAGGTTTCCTTACAAATTAGAGACCCAGTTCCCCCTACACACTCCATCCCCATGCCCAGTGAGTGAAGGAAATACTTTTTATTTTTTGCTTCTTTTGCTCAAAACAGACTGGAGGCTTGAAACCAAAAGGGAATTTATTTTTGTCTCCTCGCCACTTAAACACCTATGTTACGGTCAGGAGCAGGGTGGAGCTACAGAACGGGTGTGACAGGGCCACTGCAAGGGGAACTGGGGAAAGAACAGGGCTGGGCCTCTGACCAGGCCGAGTGAGCCGCCAGACCTCAAGCTGAGCTCTGGAGAAGGGGCAGGAAGGGAACGCTGGCAGAGGCCGGTGAAGGTGTTCCCGCAGAGCCCAAGCTCTGCAGTGCCCCCAAAGCGTGGTAGAGCCCATGGGAAACTCACCACATCGGGTCTGTGAATGGGAGATGGTGAGTGCAGAGAAATGTACAGGGGCCCCTCTGAGGAGTTAAATTGTTAAGAACCTCAAACCTAAGACAGACATGATGCCCACTGTGCTGTAGAAAGATCCCTGGAGCCCAGCGAGTAGAATTGAGCCTTCCATCGAATTTTGGACAAAGACCGCTAGGCGCTAAATAAAGTGGGGAGGAAAGAAGCTGACGGTACACATCAGGGAGAGATGATCAGAGGAGGAGATGGTCAGAAGGTCTCAGAGGTTGTCTCTAGTTTCCAGATGCCTGGAGAAATTCCAGAGTAAGTGACAGAAGAGAATTCCAGCCCAGATGAGAGCCAGGGCCTTCTGAATGCAATAAGTTTGGAAGAGGCCTGGTCCGTGTTGAACTGAGAATTTAAGCTCCCAAAGAAGGTAGTTCACAGCTACTTGGTGAGACAGCTACTTGGTTAGTCAGCCCAGCAAGCAGGTGAACACAGTGGCATCAAAGAGGCTGGTGCTCAGGTACATGGGATTAGAGGATCTGTCATAGGTTACTTAGCAGAGATGGGCCACATGCCTGGATGTCCTGTGGGGCCCTCACCCAGAGAATTCTCTGGAGACTAAAATTCTGTGGCAATATTTGTGTCTGTTCTGCACACTCTACAATGTTTCAGCCTATCACAGAGTCACCAGGTCTTTTTTTTTTTTTTTTTTTTGTCTGTTTGAGACAGGGTCTTGTTATGCAGTTCAGGCTGGCCTTGAGCTCACTTTGTAGCCCAGGCTAGTCTCGAACCTGCAACAACCCTCCTGCCTCAGCCTCCAGAGTGCTGGGATTACAGGTGTGCACCACCACACTCAGATAGAGTCACAATTTCTAATACTAAGCAAGCCACTGAGTTAGAAGCCCATTTCTAATGGCTACATATGCTTTCCAGTGACAGCGAACCCACTTCCGGGAGGTATGTGCCCTCACACCCCAGGCCTGGACAAGAGGAGGTAGAATGTTACCAGTCAGAGGCTGAAGGACTTCTGGAATGCCACAAATGCAGATTCTTGTGCACGGCGAGAGGTGAGCCTTGGCGGAGTCAGTTTGACCATTTGCCATTGCAAGTGGTTCTAGAAGATGGAGGGGAGATTCAGAGCTGGTGAACCAAAATTAAGCAGACTTACTTTGGGCGGTTCCTAGCATTTTCATTTCATATTTACATGGGGCTCTTCTAAGAAAAAAACAAGGAAGGTCTGCAAAGTGCTGCCAGACTTCCTGTGCTGTTTACCCTGCAGCACCAGGCCGCTGTCCTTGCAGCGTCCAGACCTCAGTAGAACTGGGCTGTCAGTTGCTGGCAAGGGGGCTCTGCCAGCCGAGTTTGAGGAGAGGGAAAGTCGCCCAGTGGGCGGCCAGTTTGCAGCACAAGCCACACAACCAGGAGCAGATGGTCTCCTTGGAGACCTGATGTCCAAACACTTGATCAGTGACTTTTTTTTTAAGGTACACCTTAAAATTCAGTTTTGTTATATGAAGAATAAATATAGACATTTGATCAGTGACTTTTAAACTTCATTGACTGAGATGCCCAGGAAGAAATAAATATATTTTACATGAAGGCCAAGTTCAGACATATACAGGAACAAAAATGTCATAAAACTGTACTTACCTTAGTATATACTAAGTGCACCCCATTTCCTGTCGCATTAAAAACAAAAATCAAAGCAAACCAAAAAACCAACTTGTTGTATACCCACAGCCTGAAAAAACATTTGAATAACGTGTGTCACCTCCAAATGTGGCTTCCCAGGGTTCTCGTCTTAGCACAGGCCCTTGCCTTGCCAGTGATGAAGAAAATCTGGTTTGTCAGGGTGAGCCCTAATGGTGCGTGTGATTTGTGATTTGTGAGAAACGCTCTGAGGCCTCATGTGGTTTAGTTGCTTGAACTTTCTTCTCCCAGATGACTTAAATATTGGGAAAAGGCCAGAACTGGCCAACAGGCTTTCTCCTTAGGGAGACTTTTTTTTTTTTTTTTTTCCCTTCTGTGGTTGATTTACAAAGAGACAAGGGCAGGGCTTGGGGTTTTTGGTTGAGACACACTGTAATCCAGCCTTAACTGCATCTGGCTATTTAGCTTTGAGTGTGAAGGCTGGGTTTCTAAGTCCAGGTAGTGAAAGGATGGTTCAGCCCTCAGAAGCTAACAAATTCGAGCTTATAAAGAGCCCTGGATGTGCAGAGCCGGTATAAACACAACACCAGGAACTTGTCTCCAGCAGGAAACACATACCTGGATAAAGGTCATCCAAGTGTTTTAGGCCTGCTTTAGGGTAGATCATTTGTTACTTCCTTTCTATGCCAGTGAAATCACCACACACACACACACACACACACACACACACACACACACATCCAGAGCAGACTTCTAAAAGTGCAATGTGGCTGTGGCCCTCTCTAGTTTCCTAGGGAGACCCTGAAGTCTAGGCTGTAATTTGCCCTTAGAAAGTTCAGGGAAGCCAGGCATGGTGGTGTGTGCCTGTAGTCCAGGCACTTGGGAGGCTGAAGCAGGAGGATCACCATGAGTTGGAGGCAAACCTGGGCTACATAGTGGGTTCAAGGCCAGCCTGAACTACATAGTGAGACCCTATGTCAGAAGAAAATAAAAAAAAGTTCAGGGGAACACTGAGGAGACCAGCAGAAAGAGATGGGTCCCAAATTTGTTTTTATGGGCAAGAATTCTCAGATGCTGAAATCTTTAGGGACAGAGGATAAAGGTCAGATTGAGAGCAAATACTGATGTCACATGCACATATCAGACCGCCAGGGAATCCTCTGCATGTATACATTGTGCTCACTTATCATTTGGAGGCACAGGTGAGGAGTTAGAAGTTCCCTAGCCAAAAGGTGCCTTTCCTGGCACCTAACCTTAACCCTGTTCCAATTTGAAGCAGTGTCTTTCCCTCTTGCCTTAGACTTTCAGTGTTCAATCATGGTGGTTTGCACTCAGCTAGCTTTGACTCCAAAGCATCATTAAAAGTGAATTTTCTTTTCTTTTAATTAATAGGCTTCATTTTTAGAGCACTTTTAGATTCACATAAACACTGTATGTAGGCCGGGCATGGTGGCACATGCCTGTAATCCCAGCACTCGGGAGGCTGAGGGAGGATGATCGTTGTGAGTTCAAGGCCAGCCTGGGCTACATAGTGAGACCCTGTTTCAAAAAGACAAAAAAAAAAAACCTGTATGTTAATTACAAGGTTGTCCATGCTCTGTCTGCCTCAGCTTCCCACACCACCAACATCCCTGATCACTGTGATGCATTTGTTACCAGTGAACCAGCACTGACACGTTATTACCACCCGAAGTCCACAGTTTACACTAGGGTTCACCGTGGGTAATTCTATGTGTTTTCACACATGAGAGTGTTGTACAGAATAGTTTCATTGCCCCCAAATCTTAGTGTTCCATCTGTTTATCTTTCCCCTCGGATCTTATAGTACACTGCCTTTTCAGGTTGGTTTTTCTCTCACTTAGAATATATGTTTAAATTTCCTTTGCATCTTTTCTCCTGGCTCATTTGTTTTTAGGGCCAAATAATAGTTCACTATATTACATAATATTGTAAGTAGTAACTAAGTCAGTTGCTAAACTAACCCAGCAACACCCTCACAAAGACACACAAGGCAGTGGTTGGCCAAGTATCTGGGTACCCCATGGCTCAGTCAAGTTGAAACCTTGAATGGAGCACAACTGTCAAACCAAACATCACACCCTTCAGTGAGGGAGCCCTCTTAATTGACAGTCAAAACAGAATACTGTACAGTGGTGAAAGGAAAGATTTTCCCAGCCCCTCCAGAAAATTACAGTGCTAAAACCAGATGCAAGCCAAAATGGATGTTAACTAGCAAAACTGAAAATGTTCTCTTTAGTGAGTCTCTGGTCTTGCCATCAAATAAGACTAAAAAGATGCTAAGGCCCTGAGTTTGATTCCGGTATACACACACACACACACACACACACACAAATACTAAAAAGATGCCAAGCTGGGCACCACAGTGTGTGCTCATAATCCCTGCCACTTGGGAAGAGAAGGCTGAGGAACTGTGTGTTCAAACTCAGCCTGGACAACACAGTGAGACCCTGGCTCAAAAAAATAAAAAAACCTCAAGTCCTCACCAACACTATGTGCAAAAGTGTATAAAATTGGTGGTCATGACATTGCAAGTACGTTTATATTAATGAAGTCCAACAGCATAATTATTAGGAAAGTAGCAAAGTGTCATTTAATCACTTCCCATGAGCCCAGCTCCTGTGTTTGCTGTCTTTTGATAGTACGAACTTTCCCCCTGTGATATTCCTGGCACTATCATAATGATAGATTCTCTGTAAGATGTACTCAAGAATAATTGTTCCATATTTGCTGTCACTATAACACCTGAGGTAATCAAATTGTAAGGAGAAAAGGTTTGTTTTGGTGGCCCCGTCCATAAGGAGTTGGCACCATTCCTTTGGACCAGTGACTGTATAAAAGTTAACTATCAGCCGGTCATGGTGGCGCACACCTGTAATCCCAGCACTCGGGAGGCTGAGGCAGGAGGATCACTGTGAGGTGGAGGCCCTCCTGGGCTGTAAAGTGAGTTTAGGCCAGCCTGGAGTGGACAGCCAGTAGCGCTGGTCTCTCACTCAGAACCGTAAGATGTAGGGTATTCTGAGTTCATGTTTCAGAGGGGCAGTGTCCTGACTAGGGAGGGGCCTGGCACTGGAGGAGTTGCCAGCACAGACTATCACGGCCAAATGGGCAGAGACAATGGCTCTCCACTGCCAGGGAAATTTACTTGTGAAGCCCTGCAAAGGTACAGGGTAGGAAGTTGCCTGTGGCCTTTCCTAACTTACATTCTCAGTCTGTCTCTTTAACACTCATGTAACACCCTAGTGCAGTGCCTCCTGGACTGAGACTGTGGGGACCCTGAGTGCCGCTGACTGTAGAAGTATGAACCGAACCAGAGGCAGAGGGAGGAGTGAGCCCAGCTGCTGGGCCTTAGGAGAGAGGGGCTCTGACTCAGAGGCACATCCCTTCACGGCCTGGGAAGGCTCACCCGGGAGCCTCTAGGTCTTCATGTTAAGGACACCACTGGCCACCTCCACAGCCCTGCTAATTCTCCTATGGTTCTGCTAAACAAAAAGAGGAAGAAGGGCCTTGGCAGGGCTGTAGTCCTTCCAATATTCTACTAAGAAATTCTCTCCCTGGGAATGTGTAGTGCATATCTGTAATCCCTGCTATTCAGGAGTCTGTGGCAGGAGGAACCCAAGTTTGAGGCCAGGCCGGGCAACTTAGTGATACCCTGTTTTAAAGGAAAATTTTTTTGAAGTCTGGCTGGCTATGTAACTCAGTGTTACTCTTGCCAGGTTCAATCCCCTCCACTGAAAACAAAATCTGTCATATAGCAGTGCATTGGGAAAGCTTAAATGTCCCTCACATTGGGATGCTTTTAACCACTGTGGCAATCTATAATCCTTTGAAGTTATGAAGCAGATTTATATTTACTAAGAGAAAAATGTTCTCACTGTATTCTTAAGTGAAAAAAATAGCTGATGTAAGAGTAGGTAGACTAAGGCCCTGTTCTTACTTAAAAGTAGCCAAACAGTAAAACCCATGAACCTATGGTAGAAAAGTTCAAAATATTTTCATTTTTCCTTTCTGTTACAATAAGTGTAAACTGTATAACTAAAGAAAACAGTGGCACTGTTTGCATTTGGGAAAGGTGGGCTTTATGGGAGCATCATCTCAGTTGGCGAGTGTAGAGATGCACCACAGGACACAGGCCGGCAGGATGTGGGCAGAGTGTCTGGTTACTGTGAGATGGGGTGCTAATGGGTAGATCCCAGCGGTTGGCCTGGCAGCAGCATTCCAGCAGATAAGCGGTCCTTTTCAGAAGCTCCAGCTTCCAATTATACTGGACAAAAGAAAAAAGAGACTGGGATATAGGAGGCAAAACTCATTTCTTTTTTTTTTTTTGGTACTGGGACTCGAACTCAGGACCTTGCATTTGCCAGGCAAAACTTGTTTCTAATGAAAGCTGATCAGAGGTTTCCTGGGGAGGAAGGTAGGGGACTGACCACAAAATGTTACTGGGGAAATTCAGACACTTTATATCTTTATTATGGTTACATGATATTTGTCAAAACGAATCAAGCCTTATGCTGACTGTGAGACATTTTATTGTGTAGGAAGCTGATTTGAAGGAAAGCAGGCCACTTTCCTTGTCCAAGATAAAGAAACAAAGGCCCCTGACGGAACCCAGTTCTGGGAAAATACTCTGGCCCAGATATGATCTTTAGGGAATCTAAAGAAAATAAAGTTAAACTTTAGGACATACTTACTGAGTTAAAGTTGAAAACAGAAAAATAAATATGCTTCTTCAATGCAGTAAGCACTGTGGGCCTAAAGAACTTAATCTTTCCTATTCCTAATACACTCAAGCCACGGTCAGCTTTTTGGTTTGTTTGTTTGTTTGTTTGTTGGTGCTAGGAACCCAAACCAGGGTCTCATGCATGCTAAGCAGACACTGGCACTGAATACCACCTCCAGTCAACATTTTGACGTGTTATTTCCTTGTTTTTATTACTTCATGCTTCTTAAGTTTCGTGATTCAAATAGCTGTCAAACATATAAGAGACTGGTTTTTAGTCTGCTGAGGGCTTCGAAGCTGTGGACTGTTCCTGCCCTTCCGGGTGGGATGCTTTTCTTTCTCACTGGCCTGATTTCTCCCGCCCGCTTCCTGACCTCTCCTGAGGCAGGCTGATTTCCTCTTCTGAGAGTTACTCTTTTCAATCCAAAGTATTTCTGACACCATTTCTGGAGACCATAGTTCCCTGTTTCCACCTGACACTAATTATGCAGTTCTTGCTGCTGGAGAGGGCAGAATAAGCAGCCAGTCTTTGCATGGGGAGGATTAACCTCACCTGGGAAGAGTGTGTTATCAGTGGCACACTAGAAACCACCCGGAAACAAAGGCTTTCTGTGAGCAAGAGGCTGGAGTGATTTTGTCTGGGTCCAGCCTGAGGGAAGTAGGGAAGATTATTTGTGATTTCTGTGAGGAGGAGAGGTCAGGTGAATTGTCAGCAGGGCACAGTTTTGTCCTGGATTGATGTACCCACTGCAGAGGGTCCTGCCGATGAACAGCCGTTGGGGTGCTACAGGTGACCAGTCCACTTAGGCTGTAGGGACTAGGGGTTTAAATCTTTAATCAAGACCAATTTGTTAACCAGGTTATCCTCATAAGAGCGAGGGTCAGGAGAAGGCAGGTTAGCAGTGTTTCGTATTTCTTTTCGAGCTTGTTGCAGAGCCAGTAGATAAGCTCTGATGGGCTGCAGAGAAGGAGGTCATCTACATACTGTATGAGGTGAGAGGATGGGAAAGTAAATCCTGCACAAGGGCCTGACTGAGGTGGTGAGGCCTGTCCAGGAAGCCCTGAGGCAGGACGCTCCAGGTTAACTGCTGGGGCTGGGGAGTGTCAGGGTCTATCCAGGTGAAGGCAAAGAGAGGCTGTGAGGAGAGGTGTGGGGTAATAGAAGGGTGGACCTAACTTTGACTGTAGGAGTTACCTGAAGGTCTGTGTTTAGATGTTCCGGGGACCTCTGAGGCCACTGGGCAGCTTCAGTCTTTGGTGGCCAAACCGAAAAGGTCTGGGAAGGAGCCAGTCCGGAGTCATGACCAGAGGCAGCTGAAGCCATGGCTGTTGGGCAGGCCAGCTGCCAGTGGGGTCCCCCACAGGAGGGACACTGCTTGGGGGATCCTGTGCTGCTGACATTCCCTAGTCCAGGGGCCATTCTGGCCGCATTTAGAGCTAGGTCCTGGAGGTGTGTGCTAGTTGTGGGGTGCTCTTGATCTCCTTGTGATCAGCTCGGTGGTTGGGTTTGGGGAATGTCTCACGGTGACATACAGGGGAGGCTCAGATTAAAGGGGAAGTGTTGGAAAGACAGAAAGTTTGGCAGGGAGAACAACAGAAGGCTGGCCTGGGGGCTGACTGGAAGCAGCCAGGGAGGGAATGGAGGCAGCTGTGCTGGCCCCAGCAGGAGCCTGCGGAGGGAGGGAGTGGCTGCAGTGGTGGGAAGCTGGGGGCGCAGCTGCAGCCGCAGGGGCTGAGCCCGGAGGGAGTGGCTGAGGCTGCAGCCACTGCAGGAGATGCAGGGAGCTGCCAAGGGAGACCGAGGTCAGTTGGCTCTGGTCAGAGAGGAGTCTGCATCTGATGGAGGGAGTGCAGAGGGATGGGAAAGAAGGATTTGGGAGGAACTGTGAGAGGTGCACAAAGTGGGAATATTGTGGAGTGTGGAGAACTTCCGCACCTCTGGCCACCTGCTCAGCCATCAGCAGTAACTAAGTCCCAGGGAGTAGAGAAGTCAAAAGGGCCGTCTTCTGCATGAGCCGCCATCCAGTCTGTACACCACCAGTGGCCACGTGGTGCTGCAGAACAGTAGATGTGTGGGCCTCAGACCAGGGTGAAGGAGAAGAGGTTTCAGGTTATTCCAGAGACAGGCTAGAGGAGGGCAGGGAGGAGTAGAAGAAGAAATGTTCCCCATGGAGATCAGAGAGCGGCAATTGTTACGCCTGACCTGACAAACTAAAAACAGCACCAGGGTCTGCAACAGACATATCCAGCTGTGACCAGGGCCGTAACAGAGACATGGGTGAGGGACCAAGGCAGTTGTCACTGCAATTAGTCAAACACCAGGGGAAGACAGTTCTTCTGGGAGGGTATTCCTGTGACCAGTGATGGCTTTTAAAAGCATGGAAAGTAAGGTGAGCCTCCCTGTGTCCCAGGGGTGAGGGGAGAGAGCAGGGCTAGGGGGCAACCACAGCAGTGGAGAGGGAGGAGGTCTTAAAGGTGCAGAGTATCAAGGGTACCAAACTAAGGAGCAGCGGCAGGGGAGGGGGGAGTCTTACAGGCATGGGGAGGGGCAAGAGAGACAGAGGAGAGAGAGATCTTACCAGATCTGAAGTGACTTGGAGTTATAGGAGAGCAAGGTCCAGGACCAATGTCACTAGGCGACTTCAGTGGAAAGAAGAAGTAGGATATCAGACCTTCCAAGGAGAAGTTACCCCACCCCAGGTTTTGGCACCGCTATGTTCTCAACAGTACAGTAGAAACCACCTGGAAACATAGGCTTTATGTGAGCAAAAGGCTGGATTTATCTCATCATGGTTGATCTCAGCAGCTGGCTGCAGGAGAAGGGAAGCTGATAAAGGTTTATAATCCCAAGGAACCTGGATGGGATGTTTGGGGTCAAAGTTCCAAGGACAGTCAGTGCAGGTGTGTAGATAACATTGGACTTTCTGGCGCTGGGGAAATTGTATGTCCAGTCTTAAATTTTCTTTATGGCCATCTGTTCTGTTTGCTGAGGGCAACATGACCCTTTTAGTGGTGTCCTGCTATTTGCCGAGAACAGCTTCTTTGCTGGGAAGGTCTGGCCTGATCAGGCCTGACAAACAGCACCTTGTGAGGTGGTAACTGACCCTCTCTTTGCAGCCTGCTGCCAGATGCTGGAGGTTCTGCTGAACTTGCTGATCCTGGCCTGCAACTCTGTGTCTTACACTTCCACAGGGGGCTACACAGGCATCACCAGCCTGGGGGGCATTTACTACTACCAGTATGGAGGGGCATACAATGGCTTCGATGGTGCTGATGGGGAGAAAGCCAAGCAGCTGGATGTCCAGTTCTACCAGCTTAAGCTGCCCATAGTCACTGCGGCAATGGCCTACAGTGGAGCCCTCATGGCCTTCTCCTGCCTCCTTATTGTCATGGGCATCCTGCGGGTCCCTTGGCACTGTCCGCTGTGGCTGCCCATCGAGGGTTTGTTGGATGTGGTCATCGCTGGAGCCTACATCCCAGCCATGTACTTCTTCTTCCATCAACTGTCCACTGCCTACGCCTCCTCTGTATGTCAGGAGAGGGAGGCGCTGTACCAGAGCAAAGGGCACCGCGGCTTCAGCTGTGGTTTCCATGGTGGTGATATAGGAGCTGGGATCTTTGCATCCCTGAGCATTGGGCTGTTTGCCCTGGGAGGCATCTTGGCCATCAGGGGTTACCGAAAAGTCAGGAAGCTAAAAGAGAAGCCTGTAGAAATGCTTGTGTTTTAGGCTTGTAAAAATGGTCTGCTGAACCTAAGTGCTGCAAGTTACACTTTTACAAGAGTCCTTTGCTGTACAACTTGCCAACACTTCAAAAGGAGTAAGCCAACTTCAGTATGGAGAGCTTAGCTTCCAGTTTCACGGAGCAATGTCTCTGATGTAACCGGCTTTGATTCTTGTTAGTGATAGATGAGCCAAAATTCAATCAGAACACAAAAACCCGGAGGATAGGACCCACAGGGAAAGGCATGTGGTGCAGCAAAGTGCAGTTCTGGATTAAATGAAGGGAGGTGGCCAGGGGAAGTGGAAGGAGCTGACCTTCTGAGTCCACGCAAAGCCACACAGACATGAGACAGCTTCTGCCCTGGACTGTTCTAAACCCTGCTGTCTTCAGCAGATTCGCCCCGGAGTCCTTCCACACTGAGCTCTGCAGTCTTCTTGCATCTACATCTACCAAAGAAAGGGGAAGGCATTCTGGGGAGAGCTACCCTGGAACAGCTAAGCTGGAGGTGGACGTGGGCAGAGGGAGGAGGAGTGAGATTAACTCACTGGGTTGTAAAGAAGCCATTCTGCAAGCCCATCACACCGCTCTGGCAGCTCAGTGAGTGTTTTGTGCCTCTCGTAAATGTCCCATTGTGTGAAAAAGGAAACCTCTCTTTTGGAGTTCAGGATCCATCCGGAAGAAAAGAATGTAAAAATCCTTCAAACAGAAGGATGTCACTTCGGCCAGACAACTTCACAGGTTCCTACTACCCACTGAATTATGACTTATGCAACATTACAATATATTCTTGATATGAGTATGTTCTTTGTTTTATGTAAATCCAAAAAAAAAACTAAAGAAAATTTTAATTTTGAGGTAGTTGTTTTCTTTATAGTACTTTTATAATTCACTGAATGCAATTTAGTTCATTTAGAAGACAAGTGTAGATTTAGAAAAGGATATATATGCTTGTGTATGATTGGGAAAGTTACTGAACAATATCTAACAAAACATTGACAGTTTTGCTCCTGGGGAGAAGGGAATTTTTTTTCATTTTATGCATGGCTTGACCTCACATGTATTTTTATTTTAGAGAAATAATAATTTAATTTACTCTCCTCAGCTTTTCTCAGGCCCACAGTTAAAGGACAGAGGCAGATACACATGTGTAATTAAGCAGAGTAGTTAAGAGGCCAGCCACAGAAAATAGCCTTATCCAGAAAGATGCAGTTTACAGCAAGGTCTTGTGTGTGTTTCTGAGCTTCCTCTTCCAGAGAGCCTCTGTTCTTTCCAGAAGACTTTCCCAGCCCAGCGTGGAGATCAGCTGCCGCTCGCCCTGGCAGTCACATCTTGTGAGTGCAAGGGGATACTCATGCCTGTTTGGCATTAGTAGCTGAGCCAGTCTGGCCTGGCCAGCATCAGGGTCCACTCCTTCAACAGACCCCACACCAATGGACCTGGCAGAAGACTGTTATCTCCCTCTGTTGCAGTCAGTGGGGTGATTGACAAGATCTAAATTTATTCCATCAGCCCAGCAGACATCTGGTGCATGGATCATGACTGCACTGTTTTGGCAAGTATGTCATAGAAGGAAAAGGGCCAGGTTTCCTATACCTTGTAGGAGTGAGACAGTCAGGGACTCCATGGGGACAAAGGGCAGGAACATTCCTCGGCCTTAACTTCAGACCTGCTACCCATTTAAAGTATAGCAGGTATTCTTCCTTTTACGCCCCACCGCAGTTCTTTCAAACAGTCAACATCAAAAGCCAGATCCATGGTTAGGGCCAGGATGCCCTTGTCCAACAATGAACCGGATGAGAAAACAAAACTGTTGGTGGTCATCACAGAGGGACACAGGGCAAACAACCTGTCAGGCCTTAGCCTGTTACTCATTAAAAGCTTGATTTATATTTTCTTCTGAAGTGGTCAGGGACTTAAAGCTGCTTTTGCTAAAAACTACACTTAGGCTTACTGATGCCTAGTGGGTAACTGAACACAGGATAAGTCTTGGTATCTTTGCTTTTTTTTTTTTTTTTTTTTTGTCTTTTTGAGACAGGGTCTCACTCTGCAGTTCAGGCTGGCCTTGAGCTCACTTTGTAGCCCAGGCTGGCCATGAACTCACAATGATCTCCTGCCTCAGCCTCCATTAGTGCTGGGCTTATAGGCGTGTGCCACCACGCTGGCCTTTTGCTTTCATTTTGTATCTGTCTTGTATGCTTTGGGTCAGATCCCTGCTCAGCTCCGCCTAAGGCATGTTAGATCATTTAGTGAGCAAGTCTGTCTGAAACTGGTAATACAAGGCTGGCTAGCCCTGCATTTATATAGCCTATCTCATCACCTTCCAAGACTAGGAGCATCAAGATAAGAGATTCACAGGGACATTCAACTGCCAGTGGGGGCCAAGAAGTCTCCAGTCATTTCCCTAAACCCCAAGAGTATCTTGGACTCCAGCAGAGCCCCTGAAAAACTGGGACTTCCCCAAGCAGAAACAGTCATCCCATACAAACCAGGTTGCCTCCTCGAGCGAGAAAGGCTACTTCAGTACCACACTGTAAAACCAGAACTGAGATAATGATCAACCCAACCCTGAGCCACCTCAGCAACAGCTTAAAAACTGGCCTCCTCCTTTGTTAACGTGCCCACCTGCTCTTCAAAGCTATGCCCCCTTCAGCTCCTCAACCTGAAGTTACTCCTCTATTTTTTCTTCCTCTCTAACTCTGCCTAATAAATCAGTCTCCACCCTCTTACTGACCCATCCTGAAATGCTTTTCTGTGATGAGGTCTCAAGGTTCTTCCCCGGGCTCAGTTCAGGTCCTCTTTAGAGAAGGACCTCCTCAGATTCCCTCTGGTGACAGAAGCACAGTGCTCCTGTGTCCCTTCAAGGGTGAGATACATGCATCCAGAAAGCAAGCCATGGCAGGGGACAGCCACACCTGGGAGTCAGAATCACAGCTGTGTGGATGCGTTGCTCTGCTGTGGGGAGAGAGTGACCAGTCCTTACAGGGCCTGGGTGAGGAGTGGGCAGCTGGGGTCTGATGTTACTCTGAATTTCAAACAAGAGCGGGGCAGCTTCTCAGCTCTCGGAGCCCTTGACTACAGTGCCTTTGACCCTCCAGGAATTCACGTGAGCTCACTGGAGAAAGGATCAGCGAACCCAGTGTGGCTGCCGAAGAACTTTAGAGAGACTGGTCTTTCCACTGCCCAGATTATAAACGTAGTCATACCTCCTAGCACGAGATGGTTATCCTGATTGCTTAGAAACAGTGCTTTTCATAAACTTGTCCCATTGCTTTTTAAATCTCACTAATCACCTTGCATTTTAGAAACATCACTGAATGTCATCATCCTCCATTTGTGTAACCACTTATGATTTTCTCAAGATTACATGTATGGGCGTCCCATTGTATCTGCAGGGTGTTGGCCTCAAGATCCCCTTCAGATATTAAAATCCAAGGGACTCCTGTCCCCTCTATAAAGGGTGGAGTACTTATTTGCATAGAACCCATGCACATTTTCTCCTATTTTAAATGTGTAAATTACTTATAATCCCTAATACAGTGTGAAACCTATGTAAATTGTCGTGGTGCTGTATTTTTTAGGGAATAAACAGCCTGTACATGTTCAGCACAACCAATTTCTTTCTCCAAGTGCTTTCAGTCCTCATTCAGCCTGTAGGTGCAGAAGCTGCAGATTCGAAGCGAAGGATTTGGAGGCTGACTGCACACTTTCATTCTGAGCCCTGGTGGCATAAACCTGGCATCCTTCTCTTCATTTGTTAAAGTGTCTGAGGCTTACAAAGACTGAATGACAAGGGCAAGATTACAAGGCTGTCAACAGCAGGAACTTGAACCCAGTGCTCCCACTCGCCATTTATGTGCGGCTTGCTTTGTCCTTTTCTCTGCAATCCCAGAGGATGGAGGATGAGACCTTCCCCCACAAGTAGGTCTAAGAAGGGGTGCCGGGCCGCTCTTCATACCAAATGCAAGCTGATCTCAGACAAGAGTAGATTCTGTCTCTGGTCATCTGTGGCATCCACAGCCTCAAGACCTGTAATTTCCTTAAACCTGTAAGAAATTCATCTCAGATGTGAACAGCCAGGTCCTGGCTGAACAGACTGTTCCATCCACGTTATGGAATTGGAAGACTTGTAGCAAAGAATGTGGCCACTCTAGGAACTGACCTGGAAACATCTCTGGGGCTCATTTAAATAAAAGCAAGATGTGGGACAGTGTATGTGGTGTGCTTGCTTTTGTGGAAAAAAGCAGAAAAGGGGAGATGCAATGCAGATTTAAATATACCTACAGAAAAGGAAGACAAGAATCCAAGCATGGTGGAGAACTCCTGTAATCCTAACACTGGGGAGGTGGCGGCAGGATTGCTGTAAGTTCAAGGCCAGCCTGGGTTACATAGTTTGAGACCTTATCTCAAGAAAATCAAACAACTAACCAATAGTTCATCCCTTTGTATTGCTGAGTAGAGCTTCCTATGGTACCTTTCTCACACTGAAGGACACGGGTCGTCCGAGTGTTTGGCCATTGCACATAAAGCTACCACAAACACTCAGGTACATGCTTTTGTGTGAACATACGCTTTCATTTCTTTAGGGTGAAGTGCCCAGTTGTACAATTGCAGGGTCACATGTTTCATTTTTTGAGAAACTGCCCCAAGTGGCATTTTAATCTTTCAAACATATTAAAAGCAAAACAACCACCAAGAAAAAGTGGAGAATGTTAAAGTTGAACCTGACCTGGTTCTTACAGTGAGGTCGGTGGAGCCCTCGGGTTTGGCCTGGGTGCGTGATATCAGTGTTAAACCCCGAATCTCTCTTCCCCTAGGTGTGGTACAGATAACGGAGGTGATTTTGAATGGGATGGTTCTCATGTGTATCGTGGCCTCCTACTTTGTCCTTGCCGGATTCAGCGCCAGCTTTGCCAGTGGCGGCGGCTTTGGGAACAACTATTACTCGCCATTTGAGGGGAGCGAGCTGGAGGAAGTTCGGCGGCTGGACCAGCAGTACACTATCCTCCGCTCGCCCCTGATATACAGCAGCGTGGCCGTGTCCCTGGGGCTCGGGGTCCTCACCCTGGGCGTTCTCCTCCAGGGAGCCAAGAGTCTAACCAGACTGCCTGAGAGATGGCTCCTCACGGAGGCTGCCTTCAGTCTCCTGGCGGCAGCGGGCTATTGCTTAGGCACTGGCATTTACCTCCATGTAGCTTTGCAGATCAATTCCACAGACACTTGCAAAAAGAGAGAAAGGCTGTACGCCCGCAGAGGTCTCACCTGGATGAACTGCCAGCTGGCAGGCACTGATGGCGCAGCGGCCACCTTTGCTTGTCTTTTGGTCATTATGTATGGTGTCAGCGTGGTGCTGGCCCTGCAGAGCTACAGAAAACAGAAGCTCTACAAAGACAGCCAAGAACAGCAGAGAAATTACATCGATGTACAATACCTGTGGTCTGGGACACTCTGAGGCAACTTTCTGGACCCCAAATGTCAACCCCCCCCCTACTGTTTCTGTCAAAAAGGCAGGTCCTGTAAAACCAGTTAGACAACTGTGGTTGTCACATACTTGATCTCATAGGTGCTGCCTTTGGTGCCAAGGCACAGTTAAGTAATTATCTCACTTTTCCATTGTAAAATCGACCCATGATTACTGACTGACTTAGTGATAGCTTCATAAAAGTACAGAGAGCAACACCAGAAGATAGGGCACCCTCACTAGAAAGAAATCGCCTACCAGCCAGGGTAGTTCTAAAAGGCGAGAACTGTGCCCCAAAGGGCAGCGGTTCCAGTGGGGATCGTGCCTGTCCTGTCTGGAGCCATCAGAAGAAACATGGACGGCCCCTTGGCCCGGTGTGCGGGAGCTGGTCTCAGAGAAGGGTTTTCAAGTAGTTCTCGCTCCCTCCTAAAGGGAGGCCCTCTGCTATTAGAGAGGCCGCCAGAATGCACCCCAAGCAGCTGGGGTCCGGCCCAGGGGAAGACCACTCTGAGCGGGCCCAATCCTCCTCAAGACTCCTCCCTCCGGGCCCAAGGCTCAGGTCTCCCGCCGGCTATTTCCTGTCACTGTTTTTCTGGCAAATCATTCCACTGGCATTCACTTTTCTGAAATGTTTCATAAGCTTTTTTAAACATGAGGTTTCCAGATACTGAAAAAATGTGTAAAATTAAATGTGTCAACTGATTTCAAAGATAAGGCAGTTGACTTTATTAGAGTCCAGGGGCTTATTGGTGGCCTTTCCATGTCTGTGTTCTCTCTCAGGGCCTACAGAGCAGACCTTCCACTTAGACAGTGACTTCATAAGTTAATCAATTGCTACAACAGACCTTAAAAATAAACTTTTCAGTAATTTAAATCTTATTATTTAATTTTACTATTTTAATCTTGTTATATCTATTCTTGTTCTTTACAGCTAGTCTCAGTTGATGTCAGATCGAGCTAAAGACATTCACGTTCATATTACAGAGGCTTTTTTCTAAGTACTGTCCTGCTTTTCAGTAGCTTCTCCTCATGACCTGGCCAAGACAGAGGGTCAAAAGTAAACCTCCTAAAAATAGTAAAAACAAAGCTTAGAGAATGATAAGCACCTGGGAACCTGTACTGCTTAACTGAAATAAAGCTGGCCGTGCCACCTGGAGGTATGGCACTGCCACTCTTCACCTGGAGCAGCGGCTGCAGTCTCAAAGCTTCACTGAATTGTAGGGAAGCTCAACGACAGCAAAACCACATCCCCACTCTTCAGAGACGAGCATCCCTGCACACACTGCTCTCACCTGGGCTCTCCTCCCCAAACGTGTCCCTTAGTGCTGTGCCACACTGGGCTTTGTGCTGGATATGAAGGGCGCTGTGGCCTGCGTGACCCCAGCCTGGAGCCCAGGCCTGGTGAGGACCCCGGCCCCGGGAGGCGGCCCCACTCCACGGACTGGCCCACCAGCGGCTGACTCCCCACATCAGTGGTTTCATAATGTTCAAAATGATTAATAAACCTGATTTTATGTACTGCTACTTGCCAAGTAGGCAGGCCAAGACGTATTCACGTTACAATGAGCAGACAAGGTGAAGAATGACAAAGGGTAGGTGGTTTGGTGAGACTTAAAGTTTCATAGAATGCTCACCGTGTGCCAAGTAAATTACTGTGCTAAAAAAGCATCTGTCTGCATCATCTCATGTGAGCTTGTAGCTGACAATGGGTACTATTATTTCACTTCAATGAAAAAAACTGGGCAAGAGGAGATAGATCAGTGGCAGGGTACTTGGCCAGCATTGTGAGGCTCTATGTCTGATGCCCAGCACCACAAAAAGGGGTGGGTGTTGTGGTGCACACCTGTAACCCCAGAATTTTGGGAAGGTAAGGCAGGAGGATCATGAATTGTAGACCAGCCTGGACTGCATAAACACCATTTCAAAACAACAAAAACAACCAGCCTTACAGGGAGTATAACTTGTCTAAAGCTTTCTAAGTGACAAAGATAAAACTCCGATGCAGTGGATCACACACTGGAATGTTTAATACATGACTAACTCACTCTAACGGCCTTTAGTGTGTCAGGGAATAGTGCATGAGGTGGAGAACACGCTCAGAGAATTTGGTCAATACCACCACAGGTGAGGAATACGTGTATCTATGGCACTGAGCATTAGAGGTGGCGGTGTAGTCCCTGCGTACCTAAGGTGCTCAGAAAGGCTGCTGAGTGTGGTGGTGCACACCTGTGATCCCAGTGCTCAGATTGCAAGTTCGACACCAGCCTGGGCCCCATAGTAAGTTAAAGGCCAACCCAAACTACATAGAGACCCTGCATCAAAACCCACAACAAAAAACTACTGTCAAACCAAGGTGATTTCTGTTGTTTGCTGACTTCTGTTTTTATGTTTATTAATTACTTTCCTCTTGGGGAGTTAGCACATGTCCATAACACATCTTTCTTTTCCTCTTCCCCTATCTCTTGGCCCCTTACCTTTTGCAAAAGATCTCTCTCCCTTCTTTCCTGTTCTCTAGTTTTTATTTTGCTCTTTATGTTTTGGGTTTCTCATCTAGGAGACACCATGCAACATTTAAGCTTGTGTGTGTTTTTATTTCACTTCACATTACAATCTCCAGATCTACAAATGACTCACATTTATCCTTAATTTCAGTTGTGTGCACACACACATCCATCCATTCATCTGTTTATGGACATACTTGCTTTTTGAGACAGGGTCTCACCATGTAGCCCAGGGTGGCTTTGAACTCACAATCCTCCTACCTCAGCCTTGAGTGCTGGGATTACAAGTGTGCACCACTTACGGCTCTGAATGAAGTTTTTAAAAATGTTCTAAAAAAAAAAATTCGTTCTGCTGAATGAAGAGGAAATCTGCAAAATGGCTCTAATTTGGCCTTTATTTGGAGAGGAGCTAATCTGCTTGAATTTAGAGATTATAGAACACACCCAGTGGGGACAAAAACCAGTAATTTGGGGTGCTGGGGACTGGATTTAGGGCCTTCACAGGCTACATCCCCAACCCCTTTTTTTTGAGCCAGGTTCTTGCTAAGTTGGCCAGGCTGTGCTCAAACTTGCCATCTTTCCCTCCTCAGCCTCTCAGATTGCTGCGGTTACAGCATGTACTGCCACACCAGGCCTATGCACTAAGTTTAAGGTATAACTGGATTACAATTATCTTGTAAGTGCACACAGCACTACAGCTGAAATCCTGACCCTGAGCCATCGCATTATGAAAAATGTGGCCAGCTTCTCTCTTCAGCCCGTGTGACTTAAGAGGATCCATGCATTGTTGACAGACAATTCTTCTCATCAGCTGATAACCCTCACATAAACAAGGACTGTTTCTGCCTTAGGGATTTCTTCAAACATATAAACCAAGCCAGAATGTTTTTAAATTAAAAATCTTTACTGTTACTTCAGTAGAAAGGTGCTACATATAGTGTGCGTGTGGTTTGAGGCCACCCCCCAAGGATCCACTGACAGAAGACTTGGTCCACAGTATGGTGCTACTGGGTGGTGTGGAACCCTTGGGAACCCAATGTAAGGTCTCAGTCACTGGGGGCACACTCTCTGCAGGTGATTCTTGTGGGACTCCTTGGTAGTTCTTTTTGTTTTTGTTTTTGTTTTTGGTACAGGGGAATAGAACTCAGGACCTCAGGCTTGCCAGGCAGACGCTGTGCCACTGAGCTACATCCCTGACCCATCCTTGGCAGTTGAGAAGGGACTGCTACAAAGCTTGAATTTGGTCCCACTCAGCTTTCCTTGCTTTGGTTTAAAATGTAATCACCTGTTCCCAAACATGCTTCTGCCACCGCTACCCACCCCGTGACCTGGCTGAGAACTGAGCCAACACCAGTACCATGCTCTTGAACTTCCACGACTGTGAGCTGAACAAAGAATTTCTTTGTGAGCATCCTGTGTTGGATGTTGTTAAAGTGACACAGAGGTAACACAAAAGCTGACCAAAATTATTTGTTTTTGCCTTAATTCACAGCTTCCAAGAGTATCATGGAGGGTGAGTTTATGTGTTTGTTCTTATCTATTTTCCCATGAAGCAAAAAAGAGCAGAGAAATCCTAAAGGAATTTTGATTAAGGACCTATTTCTAACACTGGCCATGGTGGTACAGACCTATAATACCAACACTTGGGAGGGTGAGGCAGGAGGACCATTATGAGTTCAAGGTGAGCCTTCGTTACATAGGAAACCCTTCAAAAACAAACAAAATAAACCTAATTCCATACGTAAGTTAGGAGAGAAAATTGTAGCTTCATGATCAAGTATGTATAAAATAAGCATTCCATTTTAAAACAAAAGCATGAAAAAGATATTCCATTTTATTTTATTTATTATTGTTATTGTTATTTTTTACAAACAATAATTTGCTGCAACATGCTCTGGCTCATATTATTGAATTAAAAAATTTAACACATTTCAAAAAATATCAAAAATACACTATAATGAGTCTTAGGACTATAATACGACGATGATTGCACAAAACCATAAGATATGAGCTCACTGTCTGGATGGTACCCACTGGCAACAGTGAGAGAAAACCCAATAGCATCTGGGAGAGGTGCATGAGATTTAGAGTACAAGGAGTTTATGCCGATTGATCACCAAATGAGGGAACAGAGCAGGTTTGACTGTAGCTGCATTTCTCAATCTAGGAAGTGCTTACCCAACTGCAAGGGAAAGTCACTAACTGGAGAGAAAGAGTAACTTGCCTCCATGATTGGGGAGCCTGGAAGGCTCCACCCAGAGGGAAGTAAAAAGTGACACAAGACAGTTCAACGGTGATGCCGCTGACATCACCAAATGGCTTGGAGACTAATTCTTTAGTAACTGATACATTTATTGATAACAGCCAAGTGCTCCCTTATGGAGGTCTCCTCATTAATAATTATTGAATAAATAGAGAAGGTGAGCCTGTGGCTTCCAAGTACCTGCAAGGTCTACATAGAAAGAGCCTCCTTTGATAGTCAGTAGATCAGCCAAACCTAACTGGCTCCATCTTCTGGAAAGCAGCCCTCAATACAAGCAATTGTAATAGCACCCAGTGATTACCCAGCCGCTCTTCTGAATGCCAAGAAAATGAGTTCGCCCATGTATTGCACAAGTACAATCTACAGTAGCATAATAAAGCCCTCGCTGTGTCAGGAGTGGTAATTCAATGGCTTCACCACAGTAGCACTGTTGCTTTATGTCGTATACTACCACTCAAATTCTCAGATATACAGCCATGTTCTCCTTACCCTGCGGGACTCCTCAGGGTAAGAAGTATTCCTGCACAGGTGCCTGGGTTTCCATGTTGCACATCTCCTGTCCTCTGCCCACCAGGGGACACACCCTCTGGGTGAAGTACTAGGAAGATTATACTCACCTGCAGAAACACTAGTGGCTTTCACTGGCAGCCTACCCAGGTAACAAATCTGTAAATTACCTCGCCGGTCAAAATAGGTATGTGGTATATTTTTGGTAATGGGCTATGGCCTTTTCACCCTGTTTTAACACAGAGCAACTGTAGAAAGACATAAATGAAAGGAAATTGCAAAAAATAATAGTTTTGGTATAGCCTACAGTAAAGGTTTTCAATATAACTGAATGGGTCCCAAAAATAACACTCCCACATAAAGATACATGTGGGATTTCAGAGTTCTGCTGACCAAACAGTAAGCACACTTCTTTGGGGGTGAACCCAGGGCCTTCACACTGAGCTGCATCTTCAGTCCTTTCATATCTAGAGACAAGAGCTCACTAAGTTGCTCAGCTGGGGTTTGAACTTGTAATCTCCTGCCTCAGCCTCCCGTGAAGCTGAGATTACTTGTGTGTGCCACCATGCGCAGCTGCTGTACTTACTTTTGCTAAGGTCATTGCAGAACTAAGTTTTGAGGTGATTCCAGGAAGTAGGGCAGGAAACACACAGAAGACATGAAAAGGGTTCACAGATAAAATACTTTTTTATGATATGCTACTAAAGTGGTATTTTTCCAAAATAACTGATTTTTTAGACATCACTATTCTATAACCCAAAGGTTTGACTGTCTTCAGGAAGATGTTTTACATCACACGTTACCTACAATCTTGGGTTTTTCCTTCATTTTTTTTTCTTTTTCATTTTCCCATATAAAAATAACATGGCAACACACTCTTGTTCCCGTCTTTTAACAGCACCTAGACTTTGTGTGAGCCACCATGTTCCCCACTTCAAATCAAAAACCTGAGTTCTACAGTTTTTCAGTATCTGACCAGTAGTTTGCCAGGGAGAAGTCAAGGGTTCCTGATGATTGGGGGTTCAAGTTCAGATTCTTGAGGGGTCGACTAGCTGGCAGCTACTGGAGTGGTACAAAATTCTTCCCAACTGTACCTCAGTGACACATGCACAGATATGGGACCACTGAGAAAATGGACAGCCCTAAGTATCTTTGGACAGGTCATCTGATTTTGACTACTGCTCTGAACAAAAACTTCTCCCAAAACACAAATGAATAAATATATACTTTCAACCTTATATTTAATGTTTTGTTTCTGATGAAACAAAAGGAGTTCCACTCTGTGTTCCTTTTAATTATGAAATATTCTAAAATTTCAAAGCACATTTCCCATTGGGTAAAATCAAGCAGTGGTAAAATTTGGTAGGAATTCATTTTCTAAGTAAATCTTTTAATGGCGCAAGCGACAGAAATATGGAGAAAACTGCATCTTGCTAGGATTATATGGAATGTGAAAAATACTGTAAGTTTTTTGTAAGCTCAGAGTTTTCAATTAGGAGTCTTTCTCATACTGGTATTGAGCCCATACTCTGAAACCACATTATGGTGGGAAATAAGTTCAGAAAGGTGAACTGTCAAACGTGAAAGAGTGAGCTCCCAGTGGGCCACCTCTCTGTTCTAGAGAAAGAAGGAACAAATCTAACCTGTGAGCTCCACCCTCTCACTCACCTGTGGTTCAGAGTGATCTCTGTACCTCAGTTACTTGGATGCCAGCAGTGTTGATCTTGGCCCTACCAGACGGCTGATGGCCAATGTTGCCACATGTTACAGGAAGAGGTCAACCCAAGTACTCACCATGAGACCTACTGGAATCACAAACCCTCGTAGGTGTCACACTTGTCACGGTGATTCTCTTCATCTGACCTGGGGGAAACAGTCTAGTTATCCCTCCTTCCCCACCTTCATCCCCCAAAGAAGATCCTACTACGCTGAGATTCTAAGGAGCTTTCACAGTCTCATATCCGACAGTTCAAACAATGTCCAGGACCCTTCTGAGTACCCTCAGAGAAGACTCTAACACCCAATTATCTTTCTGCCTATGAACAGAGGTGCCAGGCTGCCTCTAAGAAGATTGGCTCGAGTGCAGATTCAAAAATAAGAAGTTCACAGTCAATGAAAAGTGCTCTCATTACATTACATACATAAATTATCTGTTTGATTGGTTCTACATCTCCAATAAACATCATTTTGATAGGCTGTATTCTCGTAGAGAAAAATGAAAAGCCATGTGACTAGTCTCGTCACACCCCATTAGTTAGTCTAAGAGATAAGGTGATTTCTCTGTCACAGAGATCCATCAGCAGCAATTAGTAAAAGAAATAAACCTTCAGTTACTTCCTCCACAGAAAAAGTCCCTTTCCTGCCCAGGCAGGCAAATTCTCAAAATGGTCCTAGGAGAGAAAGGGTTAATGGCAGGTGGTAGGACTGATACAGAACATCTGCTTTCTTCCCAGTAACTCTGGGAATTCCAATGCAGGTTAAATGTGAAACTTAACACTGACATGGTACTGGCTCTTCCAGAGCCAGGCCCTGATAGCAATCATCTTTTTTGGCTCCAAGTTCTACTCCATGTATCTATGGTTAGAAACACAGAGGCAAAGGGCCTCTGCAAGGTCCATTCCCCAACCCCACACCCTCCCTCACACTGTGCCGCCTGCAGGGGCAGAATCACAGCGCTGTGTCAAACTCCTCTGGGGGCTCGGTCCGATCCTCTTCACAGGGTTCGGGCTGGGGCCGGCTTTCCTGGTGCTGCTTCATTTGCTCCTTCACTTCTTCCTCCAGGTCACGAGGTACAACAAATTGATCCTCTGGTTCCAGCTGAGTGGGGGCAGCAAAGTAGCCAGTTTTCTTCTTGGGTGCTTCTGTGGCCACTTCTATGAGGTTCAGACTGTCTTCTAGGGGCACAATAGAGCCGTTGGAGAGTTTCTTTCCATACAGACAGGAAGTAGAAGGAGACTTCTGTAACTCCATCTTGTCCCTGTTCAGTGGCATCAGCGTGCCGCTATTCACACTGTTCTGTCGTCGGATCCCAAAGCATGAGCCTCTAGGGAGCTCCTCAGGACGCGGAGCAGGAGAATCTTCTTTCAGAGTAGGAGAGCTCTCTAGGTCTCTTCCTCGGCAGCAGTGGATATCCACCTCTACTTCCACCTTGCTGCCATTGGTTATGACCCCCTCCACAGGCTGGTCATCATCACTGTCCAGGCCATTGTCAGACTGATTACTGGAAAAGGTTGCACACGAAGGCTGGCGCTGAAAAACCCCAGAGGTGGGTGTTGGGTGGAGGCTGCAGCGCCTTTCTGGCCTCGGGACCAAGCCAGCTTCCAAGCCTCCAGCGTTGTGTTCATCAGACGCGGTGGAGCCTACCTCACTGCTCACCTCAGAGGTGGACATCTCACTGCTGAACTCCGAGGCAATACCACTACTAGAGGAAGGAGTGGTTGGCTTGGGGGCATCTTTGATGGTGGTAGTTGAAGGAAATCCCACAGGACCTGGGAGGGTAAGTCCATTCATTTCACAAGTACAGCCTTCTTCACCAATGTTCAAATAAACCACCATTGCCCCCACATTGTCCTGACAACCATAACTCTGTGCTAATGTGCACAGCTTCTTGGCAGCTGCCAACGGGTCTTGCACATGACGTACTGCATTGACAGCCTCTGTGTATGACAAGTGTTCCCACAATGCTTTGTTTCCCAGAATGAGCAGCTCATCTTGAATGTTAAGTGAAGTGGAAGATATGTGGGGCTTGGGGAGGACCCAAGGGTACAGGTAGGTGCAGCCTAGCATCCGAGTACAGCATGTCACCCCGTTCACTTTGTTGTCCTAGACATGAGCAAAACACAAATGTTGAGAAAGAAACAACAATGACGTGCAATTTTGTATCTTTCACAATGTCTAAGGATCTACAATAAAGGAGATTTTATATATGATTTGTCCTAGTATCAGTACAATTATAAGTGGATTTACAAATATAACTGTAGAAAGATTCTTTGCTTTTTTTAAGATTCTAGAAAGACAAAATGCTATATGGCTATTATACCAAATAGCTGAGTGCTCTGAAGGGAAATCCAATTAAAGTGAAGAAATTAAAAGGCACCACTGTCTAAGGACATTTGTTCTACCATTAAGGACAGGCCTCAGCATGTCCTTAAATCAGAAACATGTGTTAGAAAAACTGTAAGCAGAACCATTATCAATTTCCATTCAACTAACAAATCACTAAAAATGATTTCTTAAAGGCACAGCTGGGTGGATAAGAGAGTGTTGGTGACTAAATCATGAAATAATTACTAAAAAAATTCTGCTTAAAAAAGGGAGCTTGAAATCTACCTACTCTGTAGGGATGGAATCAAGAATAAAGAGCAACTCAAATCAGAACCCATGTAATTCTAAACTTAAAGGAAAAGAAATCACCCTAGTTGCAGGTTGGGAATGTTTATACACTGAACACTTCTGTTACTGATTAAAAAAACCCCAAAATTCTGAAGTCATCAATCAATTAATTTCATAATGGTAGTCACTTTCTGAGTAAAAACCCTGGCTTCTCACCATATTTTGTCACAAACACTACAACTTAATTTTCTTCATCTATAAAATGGAAAAAAACGCATTTCTTTCATGGGGTTATTAATAAAATTAAGTAAATTTATAGTTACAATGCTTGGTAAATGATGCAAAAAAAAGTGGCAAAAATAACAAAAATTTTCCTGCTTGTCTCAGATGCCCTAAGAAAAATACAAACAATAAATACCATTTAAAGTCTTAAAAACAGACTAGTCAAATAAAAGTTATCTTAAAAATTTTTTTTATTTTAAAAGTTGTCTGTTATCTTTCATTTGTTTTGACTGAAAGACCTTCCTAAAATTAATGCCTTACAATTCCAGAATCCTAATAGTATCAATAACATTATAATGATACTTGCTGGTTTTGTACTTCTGGGGTGGAATCTAAGATGGAATAGTCCTTATGTAGAACTGAGACAAAATAGAGCCCAGAAACAGACCCACATAAATAAAATCAACTAATCTTTGACAAAGGAACAAAGGACTACTATGGAAAAAGGATAATCTTTTTAACAAATGGTTCCAGAACAACTTAGACATAGCCATTAAAAAAAAAAAACTAGAGCCAGGGCAAGGCTTACATTTTTCACAAAAATTAATTCAAAGTGAACAAAAAATCTAAATGTAAAACTCAAAACTTGAAACTTCTAGAAGATAACAGAGCAGAAAATATGATGACCTTGGGTTTGGCAATGCATTTTTAGATAGAACACCAAAAGCACAATCCATGAGGAAAAGAAAAACAAACTGATTGCTGGGACTTCACTACAACTAACTGTTAAGAGAATGGGGAAGCCTCATACCAGGAGCAAATATTTGCAAAACACATTATCTGATAAAAGATTTGTTTCTAAAACATACTACTAAGAAATCTCTGAAAACTCAACAATAAACAATCCAATTTAAAATGGGCAAAAGATCTGAACAGAATTCTGCTTTGTAGTAAATAATGTTCCCATGCTGAAGTCTCTCTGAAAGAAAAAGTTATGCCAATTTCTTAAAAAGGAGAAAAGCTATAAAATAGTAGAGATACATGATACTTTATTACCAAAAGGAACACTGGAGTATACTAAGTCATAT
This sequence comes from Dinomys branickii, assembly GCA_004027595.1. NCBI lineage: Eukaryota > Metazoa > Chordata > Mammalia > Rodentia > Dinomyidae > Dinomys > Dinomys branickii. The sequence goes on from PVLD010002137.1 coordinate 45,032, forward strand.
AAAATATATTATCAACAAGAAAAATTATTCTGAAAATTCACATTTCAGAATGGGGATGCCGAACTATAGAAATCTGTCATTTTCTGTTCAGAATAACAAAGCAGATGACCTGAGAACTATGGGAGACACAACATTCATTTTATTTGCTAGCTATTCATTAAACGGATGATGAATTAGGACTTTCTATTTCTTTGGGTTTTATTTTGTTTGTCTGTTTGTTTTTGAGACAGGGGACTTACTATATAGTTCAGGCTGGTTTTGAACCTACTATGTAGCCCAGGCTGGCCTCAGACTTGGGATGATTCTCCTGCCTCAGCCTCTTGAGTACTGGGATTACAAGTGTGTGCCAACACACCTGGCAGGACTTTTCATTTCTAATGAATTCTGCTTTTTCCTTTTGCCACTAATTGCTCAATACATTTTCTTTTAGTCCCACGAGTGAAACCACACAAATTGAACATTTATCTAAATTGAATACAATTTACAAAGCATGACAAAAACAAAACAAACTTCAAGACCTCTACATAAAGCAACCTCCACTAGATTCTCGAAACAGAAGTGACTGGCAAAGAGCGTGATATACCTCTGTTATGATGGCTTTTTGGTCCTTCACTCTTTGTGCCTCTTCTGGGTCCTGTTCCAGGCTGAAGACCTTAGAGAGAGGCACTGGCTTCCCACCTCGGCACAGGACTGCTTGGCAAGTGCCAACATTGGCCACAGTCAAGCTAAAACTACTTGTTGGATCGGCAGTGTCAGGGCGGATGTAGCACAGGAGAGCAGAGGACCCCAGCTTCTGGCCAGCCATTCCTAACTTCCTGTTTAGAGAAAAGGGAAAATGAAACTTGTTTTTCTGCCATGGGGATCATGAAACAGCCTAACCCTTATCTACCCAAAGAAAGACTTCTGATATGGGTGAAAGTGGTAAGGAGTTACGCCTTCCATTCTTAGCTAATGGAGAAAAAAAATTAAAGGTGGGGGCGGGGCTGGAACACATGCATCTTTCTTTGCTTCTTTATATCTGATCAGAGACTGCCTAGTTCAGGGCTTCGTAGACTTCAGCAATCACCTAGAGGGCCTGGTAACTGTTTGGAGGACAGAATGCTGGGTCCTGCCCTAGCACTTCTGCATCAGGGCTGGCCCAGTAATCTTCGTTTCTAACAAGTTTCTGGGGGTGCTGTGGATGTTGGCCCTGAGAAAACACTGAGAATCAGTCAGGTTGTCAATTTTCTTTTCTTTTGAGACAGGGTCTTACTATGTAGTTTGGGCTGGCTTGAACTCACTATGCAACCCAGGCTGGCCTTGAACTCATAGCTGTTCTCCTGCCTCAGCCTGCAGAGTGCTGGGATTACAAGTGCGTACCACCACAGCCGGCCTCGCTGTCGGTTTCCTGAAGCAAGGACCATAATTCTCATGTTTCTTCCATATACATGGCATCAATGTCCCCCCATGTAGGACACCATACTAACACAGAGCAAACACTAGCAGGAGAATCTAATGCCAAATTTCAACTCTGCCATTTATTGGTTGGAGATTCTCAGCAAGTTATTTCTCTCAGACATTTCTCTGACAAAATATCTACCTGTTTTGGCTTGATTTGAAAATTAAAGATACAGGATGAGACACACATGGAACAAGCACCAGGACCTGGGGAGATGCTTCACAGATTAAAACCCTTCTTCCAAACCCATTATTTTCTGCCTAGCAAGCCCAAGGTCCTGAGTTTGATTCCTGAGCAAAAAAAAAAAAAAAAAATCCAAACCCATTATTTTACCAAGTTTCTGGCTCAATTCTACTGAAAACCAGATTCCTTCCCAACACCATGCTTTGTGTTATAATGACAGATAAAACCCACTCGAACTGCAGATGGTTCCATTCAGCCTTGACTGTAAAAGTTAACTTCTGTTATTCACATCCTTTATGCAACTCACCTGATGTACAAGACACTACATTAGGTAACAAGAGATTTTCAACAGTTTGATTATTGGGTTTTGCCCTTTAAATGGCTTAGACTTGAATAAGGTTCATTGACTAAACCCTAGTAACAAGTTTTCTAAATGCCTGAATTTTATCAGTGCTTGTTAACCTTTCCCAGATCACTGATTCTCTGAACAATCTTATGACAGCTTACCACCTTCCTCCCTAACATGTACAAAGAGATATATGCATCACAATCTTTTCCACATAATTTCTGAGATTCCCAGATCCCCAGAAGCCTTTGGGTTCAACAGTGAAGGGAGATGACTCCACAGGCTCCTTAAAGAGCCAAAGTTCCCATAACCCCTCCTGATACTGACAAACTATGGAAGAAAGAATAGGAACACTCTGAAATTCATAATTTAAACTTTGGCTTTTTGCTTTAGAGAAATCTATTTTTCAAAAGCAGAGCTCAGTTAGGAATTATTCAACCCAACTGCTTACCTGTGAGATACCAAGAAGGTGCTGGCCATGAAAACTGTGTCAGTTGTTGACTGCTGTATTTCTTCCAAAAGCACATCTGCCATTGTGCACTGCAGCAGGCGAGGAAGCTCCTCATTTCGGTCCCCATCAAACATGCCATACACAGCTCCTACTCCCTCTGCAAAGTTATCCATAGCTAAGGCAGACACACACAGCCTAGGGAAGAAATATAAGAAAATAGTACCATCATCAAAGAAAGCTTTGGTAAAAAAATTACTCTTCAAAGAGTGCTCTTTAAAAAAGTATTAGCTGAAGATGAATAACATTAGTGAGTAAATCTTCACCTCTACATGAAAATAGGCCCCAGATAAGATAACAAAGCAGCATCTGAATGAGATGATGTCGCAAAGAAAGTGGGCAGTATATATTAGCTTTGCAGTTCTGTCAGGAGAAGATGTTTTCCTGTAGCAGCAATTACGGATTAGTTTTGTCAATGCCCTTCAGCCAAAGACAACCGTATCTGTGGTTGAAGCTGGGTTTATTACTCCTTGCAGCAAGGAAGAATGCACCCCATGGCACCCTGGAGTACCTAGGGCAGAAGGTGCCAGGAAAAACCTCATATGGGTTTTGGCTTGAGTTGGACTATTGGGCCAGTCTGTGGAAGTGAAGGATTACAGCAAATGAGGACCACCAGCAGGGCTGTTATGCAGTTGGACACTGCAATAAATCTTATCATGATTTAGAGGAGGAAAATGAGCACAAGGAGAAAGGCACTGGAGGGGATCTCTGGTATCCATTCATTTTGTTTTTACTTTACTTTTATTATGGTCCCAGAAGGATCTTATCTGATGTTGATGTTCTTTGATCTGTTTAACAACATGGCCTCGCTATGAGCACCAGACCCATTCCCAGACACCAGGGGCTGCCTGTTTTCCTTCTCAGGTCTCCACAACCTACACTCACTTATTTCTCTGTCCTGCCGTTTCAGCCAGTCCATGGCTCCAGAAAGTTGATATAACTGTGGAATCTGTGGTCGGCAAAGGTTTCTGATCAATTTTCAGGGTTGTGATATGGCTGTGGGAGGTACAGAAAGAGAAGATTAAACCACATTCTCTTCTGTATTTGAGGGGTTACTGGGAATTGAACTCAGGACCTGCGCTGAGCTATAACTCAGCCCCTCTTCAGTATTTAATAAGAACTATCTCAACGTTAACATATTTTTATAAAATAAGCCCTTGACAGACTAAGCATTTCCAGAGAGACTGAATGAAAATAGTTTGATGAACTCCTGACTCAGGTGGAAGGGGAAAAAAAGAAAAGAGACAGGAGGAAAGTGAGAACCAAATGCTGTTACAATGAATGCACCATGCAGATGAAGATCTCCAAGTTTCAGCCAACTGTCTACTTATTTTAAGTACTATTAGCAAATGAAGTTTGGTGCAATGAGTGAACTGGATTGCCCCTCAGATATTGTAATGTGGCCTGTCCCACCTGAAGTATCTATGCCTGCTACACAAAATTATTCAGAATGAATAGTGGCCACATAGTTTGACTACGAGATAGAACATCCATTCATAACTGAATCGAAGAGGAGAACCTAGGGACTTTCTCACCTACTTTATTCTATTCTTTTAATTAATTTAGATTGCCACAGTCCTAGCAAAGATCCCCAGATGGCTGGTGGGCCTCAGAACATAAGTAAATTCAATTTCAGATTTTTTCCCCACCTAAACATGTCCAGAGTCTTGTGTTCCAGAACCAGATTTGTATTTCCAGTCAGGTCAAGGTCTTGTAATGTAGCAGGCAAAGCCTCTGGAATTAGGATTTCTGTCAAATCATTGCAACTTAGGTCTACAAACTGAGAAGCAGGAAAAAAAATCAAAAGGTAACACATGACTGTTTTACTTCCAAAGGGGAATTTAATTTATTTCCCAGAATGAATTAAGTATACTAAGATTCCCAAACTGAGCATGTTAGAACGAAGTGTATCTCTTCCTTGCAAGAAGAAAGTAATTTCACTCACATCCTTCTTCTTCCTTATAAGAGAAGTAGCTCTTTCACTCCCTTAAAATTTTTCCCATAAGGACATCATTCGAACACATAAAAGTACCTGAATCTGAGGCAACTGCAGTATTTCTGGGAAAATGCTGATGTTGTTGGAGTGTGCAACAAGGGTGTGCAGCCTTTTGCAGTTTGCTATGGTTGTGGGAATGGTCTTCAGCTTGTTGCCACTTAGGTTCAGTTCCTCCAGTTGCTCCAATTTGTTTAGTTTGCTGAAAAAGAAATACAAAAATACCATACTGCACCAAACAAAAACAGCTTCCAACTAAGTGCTATTTGTAGCATCCAAGGGTACAGAAAGCTGATCTGATCCACTGCAAAGGACCAGTGAGAAGGAACCAATCAGACAATAGCCAGGCAATCTTAGGCTGCCCTGCCACCGAGCACGTTTCAAGGGCTGACATACTGCTCCTACCTTCCTCACAGTGGCTGGGTACTGGGTATATAGATCTTCCTGATGTCTGATTTGTAAGAAATGACTTTAAAGCATGAAACTACATTTCTCAAATTTTACAAATGATGCTGTATTAAAGAAATATTGTTTTATAATTTACTTTTTTATTTAACACTGTATTAAACATGTTCCCATATCCAATTTTCATGCTTTTCTCTTACATTACTCCTCGGCTGCATCTTACTGAGTCATAAATAGCAATGCCATGTCTGTATCTCAATCAGCTTCTTAGAAGTACCCAGAACTGTGCCAGATTCTGAATACTGTCCAAAAGAAATGAGATTTGATTTGTACCTATTTATCTCTAACACTGCTCAGGATATGACCTCACAGAAGACTGCACAGTTATGGAACATACATTTTCTTTTAATATGCTGCTCCTAAATTCCATTTAGCTTTACTATCTGTAATTAGATTGCTTTAATTTTGTGTTATCTCCTGTCACTTCTCACCTTTACTACTATTTTTTTATTTTTTATTTTCTTTGACATATTTTCACTTTTATATTAGCCTACATTTGATCCCTCCAACAGTGTCATCAAAGCTAGGCATTGTGGTGCAAGCCTGTAATCCCTTGGGAGGCTGAAGCAGGAATATCAGGAATGTGAAATCAGCCAGTGAGTTTACGGTCAACCTAGATCACGTAGTAAGACACTGTCTCAAAAAACAAACTGGGTGAAATACATTAATTTTTGAGGGGTAAATCCATTATTACCCAACAACTTAACGAACAGTCTGATATTTTCACTTTATGTGAAATATTTTAGGTCATATAAATTAATCTCATGAGATTTCAAGAAATCTACTACATCCTTAAATTAGGATTCTATATTAACCTTAAATTCCACTGTTTCCATTCTTTTAAAGAAGTAATGTAGTTAATATCACTTGCCTTCTTAAATTCTATCTCATTTTATACATGTTCATAAAACTGTCACATTAAAACAATTAATTCTCTTCTTTCTTTCTTTTTTTGTGACAGAGTCTTGCTACATAGTTCAGGCTGGCCTCAAACTTTATATAGCCCAGGCTGGCACTGAACTCACAATGATTCTCCTGCTTCACTCTCCTGAGTGCTGTCATTACAGATGTGCACCACTATGCCTACCCAATTTTTCTTAGTTTGCCACATTTCTAAGAAAATCTGTAAAACAGAATCAGCCAGGGTAAAACAGAGAATCAGCCGGGGTGTTGGCATATGTCTGTAATCCCAGTACTTGGGAAGCTGAGGCAGGAGGACTGCCATGAGTTCAAGACCAGCCTGGACTACAAAAAGAGACCCTGTCGCAAAACAGTAAAAACAATAATTTTTTTATTTAAAAAATAAAAATAAAATGAGAATCAGAGGTGATTTCGTGTGTGTGTGTGTGTGTGTGTGTGTGTTGGAAATTCAGACATTCAATAACTTCATGTGATATTTATAATTTCATTCCACCAAATGTCATGTTCCATGTTCTTAGTTTTTGAAAATATGATTACAAATGACTATTTTGAAAGTGTCTCCATTACCACTAAATAAAAATTGACAACATTAATCATCTCTTATGTCTTCACACAAACAAAACCTGGCTATAATTCATCTCTTCCTCCAGGGCTAACCCAACCCAGGCCCCAGACAATGCAGTCAGTAACTTGTGCATATCTTTAACACCACACATTTGTAACTATTTCATGGCCACTGCCTAGACACTTGTCTATTTCCCTAATTTAATTACAAGTTCCTTGAAGACAGAGATTATAACTGTTATAAAGTTTTGGCATATAGTACATATATACAATCATTAAATACATAAAACAAATCTAATAAATTTGTTATTTTATAATACAGCACTGAAAAGAAAATATCTTCAACACATTTTAACCGCAATTTCTTTGGTACTAATATCTAACAACTAAGTACAAAACTAATAGAATGAGATTTTCCCATTGGACTAGTGAAATCTTTCATCAGTCAGTTCACATAAAGAAGTGTCAAACCAAGATGGCTATAATTTAGTGCGACACATGCAGAATTAGTATTATAATTGAAAAGATTCAAAGTCTGCATGCATTCACCTTGCAGGAAAGGTCTGCAGCTGGTTGTTTGCGAGGTGCAAGATCCGCAGGTGTGGATGCCCGACCAGGACAGGGATGCACTGATCTGTCAGGAGGTTGTTGGTCAGGTAAAGCAGCTGCAGCATGCTCAGGCTCTCTTCCCCAGTGCAAGCCGAAGGCAAGAATTCCAGACTATTTGCAGATGCATTCAAGTATCTGAGACTGACAGACACAACAGAGATCATTTCTTTTGTGTTTGTTGCTTTCTTATGTAAGAACTAGCATATTCGCTGAGTATAAAATGCTGCCGTTTCAACTTCCTAAACTAAAAAACACAATAAAAATAAAAGAACGATCTCTTGCACGTAGTTTTCCGAGTTTATCCAACCTCAAATTCCTTTTACTCAACTCATGCAAGCCAAGTACAGAGGGAAGAATGTAAGTGTGCTCACCTTCCCAGGCTTGTGTGACGGCTGGGTTCCAACCTAGCTTCATCTTTTACTATCTACGTGTCTACTGAAAGGACACTGTAGAGTACCATGTTTACACATATCTCAACTATGAAGACATCCTTCAGAAAAAAAATGTTTATCTGGTTTTAACAGCATCATTATTTATTTAGCCAATCTCACAATAGTCTCCTAGGAATAGACATATAGGTAGGCTGCTTACATTTATTACAGACACCATAATGAGTATCTTTAGGTCCTTATCCACTTATTTCTTTAGCATACATTCCTAAATTTATAAGATCAAAGGATATATAAAGATTTTTTAACATATTATCAAACTGAACTTGAACATGGCTATCTTTCCATAAGAATACAAGAATGTCAGCATGTTCATACATTTGTTAACACTGAATCATAACTCAATCTAACAAGTTTATTTATTTATTTATTTATTTATTTTGGCACTGGGAATTGAACTCAAGACCTTGTGTTTGCCAGGCATGTGCTTGTGCCACTGAGCTATATCCCCAGCCAAGCAATCTAACAGGTAAGACATGGTATGACTTGAACATCTGCCAAACAGTATTTGGGATATAGAGAACATTCTTCATAAAAGATAGCTAATATATTTAAGAATGTAAAATATATTTGACATTCTTAAATCTTCTTTATGTTGTATGATTCACATCCTTAATTAGCTCTTAAGCTTATTGAAGATTATGTGTCCCAAAATTGCTCTCTCTATACTGAGTATTAAATAAACTGATAGTTTCCTATAGCTAAGTAACTCTTTTATTTTTTTATTTTTATTTTTATTTTTTTTCCGGGACCGGGGATCGAACTCAGGGCCCTAGTGCTCGGCGGCAAGCACTTAGCCCACTGAGCTGTACCTCCAGCCCAAGTAACTCTTTTAATACAGAATGTAAGATGGTAAATTTTATTCAGAACATCATCAGAACTAAATGCAGTGAAATATATTGCTCATGAATACTTGTTAATATCAAGCCTGCGTCTCAACTTTTTTTTTGATCTTTTTGAGACAGGGTCTCGCTATGCAGTTCAGGCTGGCCTTCAGCTCACTTTGCAGCCCAGGCTGGCCTCGAACTCACAATAATCCTCCTGCCTCAGCCTCCCAAGTGCTGGGATTATAGGCTCTGTATCAACTTTCTGAAAAGAAAATTTCCTTGAAATGCTTTTTTTTAATGTTCAAAAATTTTATTTTGAGGAATATCCAACCAAGGGTATTATAGATTAAGAGATATACAAGCTGCTAAACAGACAGCAAACATTTGTGAGCCAGATGCTTTTTGTATATTCCCTATAGCTCTATATTAAACTACTACACTTACCACTGTTTTCTCCATTTCTATATTGAAGATGCTATTGCTGTCCTTGTGTTGTAGAAGAGTATCATAAAAAACCAGTACACTTGACGATGGTCAGGTGGATACCTCAGAGGTAGAGTAACTGACTGCCTAGCACATGCAAGATCCTGAGTCTGACTGCCAATACCACAAAAAAAAAACCCACACACAAAAAAATAAAAATAAAATCTAGTTTTAATTTAAAGGTGACATATGTATTAGGTAAACCTAATTAAAGGCCTTAAAATAGGAAGATATGCCATGTATTTGTTAATTTGCAATGAGATACCAAATACCTTTTGGAAATTTATTACTTATAAATACAGTTTTCAAAGTAGGTAGCAAAAAAACTCTGCAAATGAAGAATGTAACTCAACGGACAGTTTGGTGCAGCTAGAATTAAACTGATGTTAGCAGTATAGCCTTTTCTCCCCAGTGCAAAAGATGAAAACTGCTCAAAGAAGCTATATCAGAATGTTGCAATTTCTCTTTAAATTTCAATAACTGTATTTTGTTTTGGGGATGAAAGCCTGAATCTCCCCAACCTACTTGAAACTGTCTATAAACAAACTTCTTATTTAATGATTATTTCAACTTTGCGATAGAGATTACTACTCATGAAACACTGCCACCTTTTCTTTCATAAAAATTACAAGTAATCTCCACCTGTAGTTGGAGTATCAGGTCAACTTATAAATACAGTTCCTAACGTCACTCCCATGATGAGCCAATACAGTCTGTCTAGTCAGTGATTCTGCTCTTCTAAAAACAAAACACAAAAACCCTCTGATACTCACTTTAAGGCCTTGGAGAAGAGGGTTTCTGGCAGCCTGGTGAGGACATTGTGCTGGAGATCCAGCACCTCCAGCGGGATGTGCTCCACCAGAGCTGGAAGACTGTGGATGTGATTGTGTCCCACCATCAGTTTCCTAAGACTCAAGCTACTCAGAATTCTGAGGGGAGACAACACAAAGAAACAAATGAAAACATACTTCAATCCTTCTTTCTAAGTCTGTCCTAGGCTACTTAACTAAAAATCAATCAACTAATTTAATAGAAACACATTCTTTCTACACTGTATAGTCACTAACAAGTGCCTGAGCCAAGAAAGCAGCGACACTGTATGCTACCCACCACCCACCACAAAGTCAGTAAGGTCATCCTGAGGAAAGATGAATTCATGAACACAAACAGCACAGAAATCTAAGCTAAAGCAATTTCTAGGATAAACTCAGTCAGATTTTAAGTTTAGATAGAAATGAAGCTTAGATAACACTTATTAATAATTTCTGTGGATTTCATATAATAAATTCATAATAAGATTTCATTAGAAGAAAAACTACTTACTGAGTGCTTAAATTGTGTAGGTCATTCAACAATGTTCAGAAAAATTAATTGATTGACTTGCCAAGGACCTCACAGTGAACAGTAAATGGTACAGTCTGACTCCAAAGGTTGTGTTCAGACCTCTTCTGCTACCAAGCCTCTAGTTTAATTTTAAACTCCATAAGCACACATTTTACATCTCAGTGGTTTTGAACACACACCCCAACCACCCAACTCTGCCAAGTACCTCTCTTCTTACCCTTCCACCAAAAGAAATCCCACCACCTGATAGAGGTCAGTTCAAACGCTATCTTTTCCACAACGCACACTCAATTATTCAAAGTTCTTCTGAATTTCTAAAACAATTTATCTAGTGCTGTGATTAAGAGTAAAAGCTCTGAAATAAGAATGACTGCATTCAAATGCCATTTCCTATTACTTCCTGGTTAAGTACCACTTCAGACAAGTTACCTCACAGTTCTTTAGTTTTCAAATTTCTAAGATGAAGACAACAGCACTATAACCTTATGTGATAAGGTTAATAGATGAGGTGAGACCATAAGGTGAAATTCTTAGGGTATTACTCACTTCATAATAATTCATCCTATAAAATTAACTATGAAGTCAGGCTTGTTGGTGTACACCTATAATTCCAGCACTTGAGGAGGCTGAGACAGAAGGATCAAAAGTTTGAATCCCACTTGGGGCAATTTAGCAAGACCTTATCTCAAAATAAAAATAAAAAAAGCTGAAGATATGGCTCAGTGTGAAGGTACTGGGTTCAATCCCCAGTATCTCTCTCTCTCTCTCTCTCTCTCTCTCTCTCACACACACACACACACACACACACTATTATTACTATCATGTATCACCAACCTATGCCAGCACCTTGTTACATTCTATAACATTTATCTATGTGTGTCACAGTACCTTCTCATTGACGTTCTTAAGAGGCCAGACCATATATACGACATTGCTTATGTCATATACCACCACCGAACATTCAGCAGGTGTTCAGTGTTCACTAAACAACTGTAAGGCAACTCAAATGTAGGCAAATAAATAAATACAGACACACACACACACACACACACACATTCCCATGTAGACGTACCTCAGGGGAACCTCTGTGAGAAGATTATAGCTCATATCTAGTATTTCTAGCTTCTTTGCATCACAGGCCCAATCAGGGACACATTCCAGCAGGTTTCTATAGAAGGTAAATACATGAAAGACATCAGGACGATGACAAGGTGTAGCTGGGTGGTACACAGCTATGGTGCCCCCACACTGCAAGGCTGAGTCAAGAAAATCACCAATTCAAGCCCAGCCTGGGTTACGTGGTGCCTTAGGGGGAACCTAAGTCAAAGGGCAGCGGGGTGGGGGGTGGGTGGGGGGTGTGCCCGTAGGGATTCGATGCCAAGTACTGCAAAGACAACAAAAAAGACAAGACACACTGTAGCACAGATCTGAACCGCCCCCCAAAGGCCACGTGGTCAAGGCTGCGCGGTCAGGCTGTAGCACTATCAGGAAGCGGTAGAATCTCTGGGGGTGGGGAGCCTATGGAGAGAAGTTAGGTCAGGAGAGGCAGCCCTTGGAGGGGACACCGGAACCCTGGCCCCTCCACTCTCTGCTCCCAGCTGCGCAGAAACAAGCAGCTCCCTCTGCCGAGAGCTCTCCCCATGGTGTATTCCATTTCACCCAAGGCCCAGCCTGCCACGGACCAACCCCTCAGCAACCATGGGGTGGAATAACCTCTCCCCCTTCAAGGTGCTTATCTCAGGTGTGTTTTTGAGACAGGGTTCACTGTGTAATTCAGGCTATTCTTGAACTCACTATGTAGCTCAAGCTGGCTTTCAGCTGTAGGCAGACCTCCTGCTCCAGTCTCCCCAAGTGCTGGGATTATAGGCATGTACTGCTATGCCCGGCTATCTCAGGTGTTCCATCAGAACTACAGAAACGTGACTGATATACAAGAACTCATTTCACCCAGACAGCAATGGTAACCAGCCTGTGAGCCCTTGAGGGCAGAGGCAGTATCTCCAAGGCATCCCCCTGAGGTATTATGTGCCATAAGCAGGCACAGAATGCTGTTATATTAGAAAGGTGGGGAGGGACAAGTACCTGAATAGATATAGCAATAATGGATCAATTATGCTACATGTTCAAAGATGTTAGAGAGCCGCGTGTGGGTGGTGCACGCCTGTAATCCCAGCACTCAGGAGGCTGAAGCAGGAGGATCACTGCGAGTTGGAGGCCAGCCTGGGCTACAAAGTGAGCTCAAGGCCAGCTGAACTGCACAGTGAGACCGTCTCAAGAAGACAAAAAAAAGGTAAAAATGCTTTCAACACTAGAAAAGCACACACGTGGTAGGATGGGACAAGGGACAGATGAGGTAAGACTTAGTAGAAATGAATAAACTTTGCAATGAGTCAAAGTTCCACAGATAATTTTGGGGAGAAAAAAGAAAATTCTAGGGAAAATTAGCAATGAATAAAGGTAAAAAAAGTAGAGATAAAAGATAATTAGTAAGAGGAAAGTTTCAAACCACTGAAAACGTGAACTTAAATGTTTTGTAGAGTATGAGGCAGACATTTAGTTACAAGGGATTTCTGTTTTTAGATGGGACCTGGCTTCCTTATGCCTGAAGGTTGATGGGTTGGTTTAACGAGGCAGAACGAAGCGCTGTACCAGAGCAATGCAGACACCACCAGCAGTGCAGCGAAGCCTGAAACAGGCCAAGGCCTGACGCCTGGGTTAGCATCTGAAGAAAGCTATGCTGTGAGCCTGGATGAAGAAGGTACTCCAAGAAAGGGATGCTAGCACAAGACAGGGCAACGACTAGGAAAGAAACTGCATGATATATGAGGAAAACAACCGTTTAGTGCTGCTGCAGTAATTAGTGGTGAGAGATAAAAGCAGAAAAACTAGACTGGAACCAAGTCTAAACCATGTCTGCAAGGTTGTGACTTGATCTTGCTGGTACATGGGCCTCACTGAAGGTTTATAAGCAGTGCACAGATAGCATCAGCTTTGTACTTTAAATAGATCACCATGGAACATGTTGTCTGTTGAAGTGGCTCTGGTGATAAAAGAAAGAATAATCACAATTACAGACAAGAAATGATAAAAGCCTGATGAATATTAGTTAAATTATAGGAGAGGAAAAGTGAGGAGAGGGAATTCTAGAAATATATAAGAGGCAAAAATTAAAATGATTTGAAGATAGATTTGATGGAGGAAGAAAGCAGGGGAAAGGATAAAAAATCACTTTCAGATGTCTGGCCTAAAAGACCAGGGAGACAATAATAAGCTGACATAGACACAAGACAAGTTAATTGGGGAAGAGAATAATGAGCTTAATTTTACACAGAGTTGAGGTACCTGAGGGTATGCACATCAAAATATCTAGTGCAGACTGGAGGTGGGTCTGGGGTGAGAGAAGAGGGCTGGACTGAGTGACACTGACACCTGAGTGTACCCAAAATCGCTGGAGTAAATGAGATCACGTCCAGTGACAGGTGCAATGGGGCAGCAACGAAACTCTGGGGATAACTGACCTTTGAAGGGCTACCTAAGGAAAGGGAATATATGAAAGGGACAGAAGCGATGGCCTATGTGGTCTAATGGCCACCAGATTGCACCAGCCAGCCTAGAAAACAGTATGTTCCATGAAAAGGGAGCAAGTGTCACAACATACTGGTGGGATACGGGAAAAGGAACTGAAGAAACCGAGGCAATAAACACAAATAATTCTTCAGAATAAGAATTTGGTGATAAATGCAATCATTATGTATATCTAAAATGTACCAATAAAATCTAATTAAAGAAAAAAATCTGGACAAAAAGGTGAGCGTGATTACGCAGCAGTAGCTACAGGGATTATGCGGTAAAGTGACTTTGTTATGAAGAAAGAAAAGGTCAAAGTATCTGGACAGACTGAGAAAAACAAAGACAGTGAACATACACAAGAGAAGGGAAGCCGGGAATATAGCACCAGGAATATAAAAATAAACAAATAAAACAGAATTTTAAAAATATAAAGCTACTATGTAGCTCATGAGTGGTGGCACAGCCAGAGGGTACAGCACCTTCCTGGCAAGTACCAGGTCCTGAGTTTGATTCCCAGTACCAAAAAAAGAGGAGAGGGTAACAACAGACCAACTCCAGAGTGGTGGGAGTGGCGGAGGTCAAAAGTGCACTTGGACTTCCTTAAACAGAGGAGAAAAGCTGAGAATGGGTATGAATGTACATAAACTTAAGCAGGGTGATAGGAAGCCTGGGAAAATCACCCACAGTGGCCTCTAGGAAGCAAAACTTGCATGCATGAGATAATGGGGTATAAAGTAGTTAACTGGAAACACACAGCAAGAACTGTAGAAGGAACTGACAAGAAAAAGAACCAATAAGCCTCAGACATGGTTGGAAATTGACTTCACTGGTGCCAAATGGATGTGATTTTCTTCAGCAATGATCAAGCTCAGTGGAAAAGGTAAGATGCTAGTAATGATCAGTACTGGGATTTTGCTAAGATATAACAGAAACAGATAAAAGGAATCCAAATGACAGCTTAATAGTAATGATAATGAAGTAACTAAAAAAAGAAACTGAACTGGAGACACTATTATATGCCAGGCCCGATACTATATATTTTATACCAAATAGCTCATATAACTATCACAACAAACCTGGTCATACACAACCCTGCCCACTGCTACGTGCCTGCTTTAAGCACTCTCTACTCACAGGATCTATTTTATTTTATTACTTTTTGGTACTAGGAATTGAACTCAAAACCTTGCAGTTGCCAGGCACACGCTGTGTCACTGAGCTGCATCTCGGGCCCTAACTCACAGCACTTATGATGCCACCCTGTAACTGCCTGTCTGAATGTTGATCTCTCTAGCAGACTATAAAACTCAACTGCTGACTGCTGAATGCCTAACACAGCTTCAAAATGAATGAGTAACAATATATACTGAACTGCTTTTATTTATGCCTAATCACCAAGAGAAGAAGTAAAATCTTAACTATAATTAATCTCTCTCCAAAAAATCAAGCTGTCATGAAAATATAAAAATAAATAAAACAGAATTTTAAAAATATCAAGCTACTATGTAGCTCATGAGTGGTGGCATCTGCTTGTAATCCCAGCAGCTGAGAAGGTTGAGATAAGCAAGTTTGAGGCCAAACTGTGAAATTTGTGACTCTCTCAAAATAAAAAAAGCTGGGGATGTAGCTCACCACTTTCTGGTTCAATCCGACACACACACCCACAAAAGAACTACCTGAGTCCAACTGAAAAAAAAGGAAATCACTACTATAAAGAGAATAGTCCAGGGATGGCAAACCTTCCAGAGCTTTTGATGATACACACAGCTCAGTTCACCACCATTGCGATAGGCCTCCTCCTAAATGCACAATCTTTTCTAAAAGGGATAATTTACAGGCACCTTTCCATTCCAAGAAAGTCCTTCTTTTAACTATAAAGCTATTAGACTTATTTCTCCAGCTCATCTTTTGCTTTTCTCTAGGTTATCCAAATATTTCAATATATTTAGATTTCTTATACTTCAAAACTGCCAAAGAATTAGTGTCTCACTCTTAAGGATCAAACAAGCATCACCCTCATGAGACACACTCACCGGGAGAGTTCCAGGGAAGTGAGTAAATTGGGAACAGGGTAGACATTCACTGCTGTTAGCCCTGGTGAAAAATGAACAGGCATTAGTGACATCTGCCAAAGTAGAAAGCAACTAAGTGAACAAGCAAAAAGTAGCTTATGAAGTCACAAGAGAAAAACTGACTCAAATGAGTAAACATAAACTAATGGCCAACTCACTTTGGTAACTGATACTGATTTGTCTTGAAAAATACATTGATGCATAACAATTCTGTATTTATGTACCAATCTGTATGTATTAATGAACCAATCAATGAATTTCTACAAGCTGAACACATCAGTGGAACCAACAGGCAGATAAGGGAACAGAAATGTTACCAGCTCCCAGAAGGAAGCTCTTACCTTCTTTCTACCCACTGTCCCATGAGGGCAACATTAATTATCCTGACTCCTACAGCTCGCTTTTGCTTATCCATGCAAATAAAATGCATACAGTATGTGTAAGTTTGTCTGGCTTCACTCACTCCACAGTATGCTTGTGGTATTTACTCATATCATTGCATATGATTATAGTTCATTCTCATGTCTGTACAAAGTTGTGAATATGCCACTGTCTATCCAGCTTAGAGTTGACAGACATTTAGTGTTTTCTAACTTGGGGTGATGATCAACAGTGTTTCGTGAATGTTTTTCAGTCCATGTCTTTGTGAATTAATATAAGCACTTATGTTGGGAATGAGCTTAGGAGTTTCTAAAGTGACTGTACTAATTATACTTGCAACGGCTGCCAGTCTTTGTCACTGCAGTCATCCTCGCGGGTATGTAGTGGTAATTCCTGGGGGTTTCAATCTGTAGATCCTGATGAAGAGTAAAGCTGAGTGTCTTTTCTTATATTAAATGTTCCTCTAGATAACTTCTTTTGTAAAGCTGGGTTCTTTACCTTTAGGCATCAAAACTACAACTGTTTATGTGAGGTTGCAAATTCTGCAAGCTGGGCAGGGTGGCATACTCTGAGAGGCTGAGCCAAGAAAATCACAAGATTGAACCCAGCCTGGGCACCTTGGGAGACTTTACCAAGGCCGTTTCAAAAATTAAACATAATTTTTAAAAAAGGTTGGGATGTAGCTCAGTGTAAAGTTTAATGCCCAGTAACTAAAAAAAAAAAAAAACAAAAAAACTCTGCAAATAGACTAGCTAACCTCAAACAAGTCTTGTTTAGAACACTGCTATGATAAAATCTCAGTGACCAACAATAACTACCTATGTATTAATGTGGTCTTTTCCAGTAGGGCCAGGCATTCAGACTTTCTAGGTTAAAGAAATAGATGGGTCTGATGGAATTTCTCCATGGCAAGGACCTACTACCATGTCACAGTATCATACAAAGCACAAGTCAGTACTGTGACCCTCTACTTACCCAAGCAACTAATCTAAGCCACAATTTGAAGTTTCTATAACATAAGAGGTAATGAAAGCATTAGGGATTAATTTTCTTTTACCCTAATAATATATTCTTCAGATACAGAAAAGCAAATAAAATGAACACTCACCCATCATGTAACTTTTAACAAATCTATACTCTACGTTTTCCTTTTCATAGAATTAAAATACTATATACAACAAGAGGTAATCATAGTGAGTATGATTTTTCATTCCCACAGATTCTTTCATGCTTTATTCATACTTACAGCTAAGAAACAGTATTTCTGTTTTTTAAATCTTGGTAACTATCATAATATACATGCATCTCCCTACCTATCTATGTATCTACATGTGAGGTGGTATTTTCACTTCCATTGCCGTGCAATAGTCCACTGCATAAATATGCCACAACCGACGCACTGATTTTCCCACTGACAGTCCTATTTTCTCCTTCACTGTAACACCTCTCTGTTCTCTGGGATATTCTCCAAGCAGGGAATTGCTAGAATACGGTTTATGTGGATCCTCAGTTTCTCTCGCATGGTCATATTGCTCTCAGATAGTTTTATCGTCCACCTTTTCACTGACAACATGTGATGGCTTCAGAAAGTGTTTCTCTTCATCTTTGGTTACACACAGCTTTTTTTATTTGATGAGTATAAAGTGATATTATTTAAATTTGCCTTTTTTGATACTTGATAAAACTGTTGTTCCCCTCTTCCTTTCTTTTTAAATGGTACTAGGGACTGAACCTAGGAGCATGCTACCACTGAGCTACATCCCCAACCCTTTTTATTTCCTCATTTGAAACAAGACTTCATCCTTTCCTTCTTTAAACACAGAAAAAGTAGGCATAACTTCTGTGGTAAACAAGCACTTCCCATAAGAATGGCTTCAACAAATAAAAGACTCTTTCTATTGATAAATATTCCTAGAGTAAATCCCTATTGAAATGAGGGATTTCTTTCTCTAAACTAAGATAGCACAAGCTTCTAGACCAGGGATTGGCAAACTGCTTCTGTAAAAAGCTAAACAGTAAATATTTCAAGTCTTGTTAGCCACAATACAGTTTTCTCTACTACTTGATTCTGCCACTTCAATATAGAATAATGTATAAATAATATGTATATCTATCGCTGTGGCTGTGTTCCAATAAAATTTTATGAATGTAGAATTTCTATGTCTCAAGAAATCTTTTTTTGCTTTTAAACCAACCACCAAAAAGTACAGAGAAGACAGGCATGGTGATACACACCTATAATACCAACACTCAGGAAGCTGAAGCAGAAGGATGGCCATGAGTTTAAGGCCAGCCCAGGCTACAAAGTGAGTTCCATACAACAAGACCCTGCCTCAAAAAATGAAGTATAGACAAGCTGGGAGTGGTGGTTCCTATACTCCCAGTACTCGCAAGACTGCGGCAGGAGGGTCACCATGAATTTGAGGGCAGCCTGGGCTACACAGTGAGTTCAAGGCCAGTCTGGGCTACACAGGCAAGACCCTGTCTCAAAAACAAAAACAAGAGATAAAATAAAACAAGTAAGAACAATGTAGAGACCATTCACTATGGAATGAAAAAGGGACAGTAGGGGAAATTTAAACCCTGGGCCATAGTTTGCCAATCCCTGTTTTACAGTAGTAGTGATATTCTGTTTTAGGCATATTTTGCATAACGCCTCTTGTGATCATTTAATGCATCTCCAAGTATTTTGCCTTGTCTTTTAACATATACCTCAACCACTTAAATATTGATAGCAAAGTTGAGATAAAGCTAAATCTCAATGAGCCACAAACCCCATTTTACAAAGCAGCAGCAAAGGACCACAAATGCCATTATTCTTAGAAAGCTCAGACTAGAGCTAAAAGAGAAAAAAAAAGAAAAAGAAAAAGGTTGTAAGAGAACTCACTGTTTGAACTGGCGTAGAGAGTTCGCAGGGAAAAGCCACTGAGTGTTAGCTCCCTCAGCTGGTTCCGCTCACAATGCAGCTGCTCCAAGCTACACAAGGAGCTAAGATCCAAGTCAGTCAGCTGATTGTCCCGCAAATCCATGTGAGTGACATATTTATTTCCCTCCAGATTTTCAAAACCCAAAGTTTTCAAGTGATTCATCCTTAATATTCAGAAATAAAGAAATAATTAGAAATAATTCTCTTTAGTGTGTTTATTAAAAGAAAAATGAGAGAAATATGACTCCTTTCTCTCCTAAGCAACTTACGAATTTCACTATTTCCCTAATTTTTAAAATGTGGGCTGCATGGTGGTGCATGCCTGTAACCCCAGCACTTGGGAGGCTAAGACAGGAGGATCACTGCAAGTTTGAGGCCAGCAGAGGCTACAAAGGGAGTTCAAGGCCAGCCTGAACTGTGCAGCAAAACCCTATCTCGAAAAGACAAAAAGAAAAATTTTTATAGACCACAAATGGTTCATAAACAAAGAATTCAAGGTGTACCTAAGTCAGACAACTCAGACTGCCAAATACATTTACAAATTAAATAAACAGAAGGAAAATCCGGGGGTGGTGGCACATGTCTGCAATCCCAGCTACTTGGGAGACTAAGGCAAGAGAATTGCTAATTTGAGGCCAGCCTTGGTAGTTTCGTGAGACTCTGTCTCAGGAAAAAAAAAAAAAAAGACCTAGGGATGTGACTTAGTGATAGAGTACTTGCCTAGCATGTACAAGGCCCTGGGTTCAATTTCAATTCCCAGTTAGAAGTGTGGTGGGGGAATAGCCACAAAACAGGTAAATAGTTACATCCAAGCACCTACCAAGGGTAGGTGGTGATGAAGGGCAAAAAAGAGGATCATGCTTCTGGGTGGGGGGGTGGGAAGCTAAGTAGTCATGAGAGGAGTCAGACATCCTTCCTCCCATTGCTGTGCTTACTCTGTCACCAGTGCTAAGACTCATATGACACTAATGGAGAAGAAAGTATTCTGTATATACACAGAATGGTTCAAAGGCAAGCTCTATAAAATTACTTCTTGATGCACACAGGCCTGTTCTCATTTTCCTATATTGCAAGAAATCTCTCACTATTTCTTTACCAGGTACATTAATGGCTTCCTATAACATTCAATAAGTGTCTTCTATCACGTTATTATGACTAGAAAATAAGATTATTATGCAAATTTCTTAGTGAAGCCTTCACCATTTCAATTATAATCAATGTTACCAAGACCAAGAAGAATCCTCAAGACTCAACAGAAAAACAGTCATTTATGGAAAACTACAAACTACTATTAATATGCATATAAGCAGATGTTCACCCTTAATTACTCATAATAAATGTCAATTCAAACAATAAAAACTATTTATACCTTCTACAAACAATAAGGAAAA
The DNA here is from genome assembly GCA_004027595.1 of Dinomys branickii. NCBI lineage: Eukaryota > Metazoa > Chordata > Mammalia > Rodentia > Dinomyidae > Dinomys > Dinomys branickii. Next base: position 65,502 of record PVLD010002137.1, read on the forward strand.
AGACAACTAGAACCCAACACAGATAGGGATGTGAGGAAACTGAAATTTTCATAAAATATTGCTGGAAGAGTAAGTCAGAACAACCTCTGTCAAAGGCAATTTGATGGTCATTACCATGCGGCACACCTACCTGATCCTTAGCCTCTCTTCCAGTACGTGACAAATGAACTTTTACTACAGCTTTTAAAACATTTTACATTGTTCTAAAATCTTTTTTTTTCCTTGCAGTATTAGGGAATAAACCCAGGGCCTCACACCTGTCAGCCTAGCTTTCTGCCATTGAGCTACATCCCAGCCCTAAAATCCTAATGTTTTTAAGTCTTTATAAAAGAGCAGACATAAAGGTCTATCCGGGTCAAGCTAAAGGAAGCTGTTGTAGGGCTGGGAGTACAGCTCAGTGGCATAAGTGCCTGCCTGGCAAGTGCAAAGTCCTGAGTTCGATTCCTGGTACCAAAAAAAGAAACAAAGAAACAAATAAAATAAAGGAAGCTGTAGTAAAGAATGGCCTCACCTTAAATCCACATGCTTGATATGGTTCATCCGGCTCAGCACCCCTAGGTCCAAGACTTCCAGACAATTTCCTGCCATAACCACTTTATCTAACATTGTAAGTTTCTCATAAACACCAGGAATGTAACTAAAGTTGTTGAAGGAAATTCCCAAGGAAGAAAGCTGTTGCAGATTTCCCAATTCTTCAGGTAAAGTATTCAGAAAATTGCCATCAAGACAGAGTGTTTGAAGGCTGAGGAGGGAGAAAAGGTCTATTTTATGAAAGGTTTCATTTAAATAAATAGAACTTAGAATTACAGATTCTGACTTTGTCACTAATCATCAATTATTAAAAGGTAAAATGTCCTAACTCTTGACCTATGCAGATTTAATAAATGACACAGATAACTTTCAACATTAGAATCAGGAAAAAAGAAAGAAAAAAACATTTGAGTCAGGATCTCGGTCTGTTATTGAAACGGGGGCACTGGTCACTGCTGGAAGCATACACTGCTGTTAACTAGAATTCTAAAATTAGTGATTTATCTTACTGCAAAAGCTCAGGACACTACCTTTAGTCTAAATGTCAGACAACTACTTATTCTGCAAGAAAAAAAAGAAATCTAGTAAAAGTTAAATACTTACTTTAGCAGGTTGCCAATCTGACTTGGCAGGTCATGAAATCCATTACAGGAAAGGTTGAGCTCAGTCAGGGTAGAAATTTCACATAGCAATACAGGAAACAACCCAAGTTTATTGTGAGACAGGTTCAGGCCTTTCAGTTGAGAAAATCTAAAGAGCAAAGACAAATAGATATACTGAGTCAATACTCTGTTACATATCTTTACAAGAGACATCAATGGCCTTTGATGATCTATTTTAAGTGATCTGTTTCCATTTGTTCCATAAATATCACTCACTATGTGCCAAATATTGCATGGGGACAGAGGCTACCAGGGGACTAATGCGCAGACTGTGCTACCAAGCAGACCAGGTCTACAGTGATGGCAGTTCTCTTCTCCCTCAAAAGGCAGAAAATCTTGAAGAACAGTTCATGCTGGTATAATTGTTTTGTATCAAGTCATACCTGATATGCTTGAAATCTTTTGTTACTAAGTTTTTACAAGTACGTAGTATACAAAGGTCTTCACAAAACTTAAATCAACTCATACAAAGGCATGGCTAACAAACAGTGGATCAAACCCCATTAGAAGCAACTTCTTTTATCATACTCAAGTTATGTTGGCTCAAAAGTCTCTGAAAAATTAATGAAAAAAAAATGAATGGACTAGTTCAGCCTGAAGACACATATGTGAAGACGTTTTACTGTGATGTGGTCTGACAGACAACATAAGATGGTCATTTTTAGTGCTTCTGTTTTGTTTGTAGAAGTAAAAGTACACTGTCTTAAACAGAGATGGTATTATCATAAAGTAGGTGCACAGGGGTCATTGGATGTACGTGAGCATCAAACTCTGTTGTTATGTAATACAGGTGGTGAGGCTGAGGTGCTGTTCTCTAGGACAATGACCTATCACGAGCTCCTGGATGTGAATCCCTGGTACTCCATGCAGATGCTCCTCACCCAAATAATCAGTGTTTGCTCTCCAGAGGACCTGGCCTGGATTACTGATCATTCCTCTCACTTGGTGCCTTGACTTCAGAATTTCTGATCCAGTCCTAGAAGGAAATACTGCAAGCTGACTTCCTTAACATTATACCTTGTTTTGATTTTTATAAACAAATATTTAAAATATATCACAACTAAATATAGGTTTATACTTTAAACATATTTCCAAAACACAAGATGAGATAAAATCTATTTCTAGAAATTATTCTGGAGTTATAAGCTATTAAGTAAAAAATGTAAAATATGTCATTTTAATGTATATTATATCTCTTCTTTTGGCAATAACTGATATTAAACCCAAGGCCTTTGCAATGAGCTACACCCCATCCCTCCCCACCTTTTTTTTTGAAACAGGATCTCACTCACCATGTCACTAAATTGCCCAGGCTCATTTAAAACTTGCAATATGATCCTTTTGCCTCAGACTGCCAGAGTGTTAGGGATTACTGGTTTGCACCACCGTGCTTGGCTGTGAATTACCTTTTTTATCATTATGTAATACTTTTTTTTTTGAGAAAGGGACTCAGTATGTTCTTCAAGCTTCCCTTAAACTCTCTATGTAACCCAGGCTTGCCTCAAATTCACAGAGGTATCCTCCTATCTCAGCCTTGCAAGTGCTGGAATTACAGGTATATGCCCAGCTACCACACCCAGCCATCATGTGATTTAAAACATTACGAATGCTGTAATTTCCAATTTTTCCCTTCTGAACCAAAAACCCAGTCATTTATACCACGTTTAATGGTATAATGGTACATATCCTTTTGTTTTGTGTTTTTTTTTTCTCAATATAAAAACAAGTGCCTCACACTTGCCAATGAGCTACTTTCCCAGGCCTTTCTTTCATTTTTCACTTTGAGATACAATCTTACTAAATTGTCTAGGCTGTCCACAAATCTGCAATCTTGTCTCATCCTCCTGAGTAGCTGGGATAATAAATGTGTGTCACCATACTCACCCTTTTCGGGAATGGAGTCCTGCTGTAATGCTTAGGCTTATCTTGAACTCAGGTTCAAGGGACCCTCACACCTCAGCCTCCCTAAGTAGCTAAGGCTTACAAGTGTGCACCAGCATGACCAGCTGGCACCCACCCTTTTACAAGTGGAGGAAGGAGGTGGAGTGAGTGGCAGGTAAGAACGGGAGAATACACTCTAAAAGGAGGCAGGAAAATGTGTAGGACGTAGTCCTACAGGGATGAAGGTGCTCCTTTACTGGGAGACAGAGGTCAGTAAGAGCAGACACAACAGAAAAACAAGGCCCTGACTTCCAGAAATTAGGCTTGTCTGCTTGAAGTCATTTAAATGTGACACTTCTGATTCAAACACTTTCCATTACAGAAAAAACAACTTTCCATTGCTAAATCCCTTAATTCACAGTGCTTCACTCTCAACCACATGACTTCCAGACCACAGCTTCCTGTTGGCTCTGTAACAGAATATTTGCATCAATCTATCTTACTGGGGACGGTGGGGGAATAACAAGGATGTGGAAGAATTGTGTGTATTTAACTTCAAAACAGAGAAATTTTAGTGTGTGTATACACACACACACACACACACACACACACATATATCTATATATAGATATACATGTATATACTAAAATTTCTAAAATAATATAGATATATATATATATTTTTTTGCTAAGTGCTATGGTTTGGATGTGGTTTGTCTCCCAAAGTCTCACTCATGTGCTGGAAGCCTGAGTAAGACTGAGAAGTGGTAGAAGTGGCAGTGAAAGGTAATCAGGCCACCGGGGGATGCTGCCCTCAGAATCAGTGCTCGTTACCTGGAATGAGTTACTGCCCCAAAACATGGGTTGCTCTAAAAGAGCAAGTCCGACACCTGAATCTCTTCACTTCCCATCTCCTGTGTGACCACTCCCTCTCACATGGGCTCCCACCATGATACGATGTAGACAAATGGGCCCCCACCAGAGGCTGAACCAACAGAGCCACGTGATCTTGGACTTAAGCCTCTTTGCCTTATATGTTAGCCAGATGCAGCTATGTTGTTGTAGCAATGGAAACTGGATAACATAGTAAGCATGCTCACTTATTGGTACAAACCATTACAATTGCCATGGTTAGAATTGTAACATTTGGTCTGAAATTATTCTCTACATACTTGTAGAGTGTGTCGAGGCCCCCTGGTCTTTCTAATTGCATGAAGTTGTGTCGCAGATTGAGGTAGGTGATATCTTGACTGTAGAAGAGATGTTGAGGAACCTCCTCAAGGCTGTAACATGAGAGATCCACAGTACTGATTCGCTGGGATACCACCTAAATAAGGTCAAAGAGAAAAGCCTTCTGAGCTAGTTCTGACATCTATCTATCACCTAGCACAGGTCAGAATGACATTTACAAGGAAAAAGTGCTGACTAAAAACTAGGAAAGGAAAAGTTAAGTTTTCTTTTTTTCAGTGGTGGTACTGGGGGTTGAACCTATGGCCTTGTGCATCCAACACACAAATGATTACCACTGAGCTGTATCTCTAGCCCCAAAATACTCATTCACAAAAATCAATTAATTTTTACTTTTCCCCAAAACCATAATCTGCTTAAAAAAGGTATAAACTACAAAGTCTCTTCAAATGAACGATTTAAAAAAATACAAATCATGAAGATGTAGCTGGGAGTGATGGCCCACGCCTGGGATCCCAGCACTTGGGAGGCTGAGGTAGGAGGATCACCAGCAGCTCAAGGCCAGCCTGGGCTACATAGTGAGATAGAAAAACAGAAAAAAAAAAATTTTAAATATGTAAAGTTACAATTTCATCCAAGAAGCAATGCTAAGATGAACCAAAATGACTGTACAAAGCACTTTGAAACAGTGTGATATGAAGACACAAGCTTCCACAAGCACACTGGCTTGCTGTTTACCAGAAGTTTCTTCATCTGTTGTGAGTATAAAACTAAATAACAAAGCATACACCACACTGCTGAGCATGCCAAAGATGCACAAAAACATTAACTTCCCTTTAAGAGGGTAGAAGAAAAAAATAGCTACTTAAAATTGAAACAAGTTCTATTATAATCAACACATCAACAAAATTCAATAGATCAAAAACCTTTAAGTTTTTACTTGTGTAATATGTTCATAAAATATTAATTGTAAAAACTGGATCTAAACAAACAGTCTAATACTGGAAAAGCCACTGTGTCTTGATGGCATGCCATTATACTGTAACAACCCTTGTGCAAAGTTATGCAAAGATGTTGAGGAGAACTTGGAGATCACAGTACACTTGTACAGTAATTTATCTTTAACAGCTAAAAAAGTAGAAATTATGCTGGAAGGTTAATTATCCTCAGCAGATATAATAACGGTTTGCTGCTCCAACCATGTACCAACCGAGAAGCACCAGGCTACCAGCGAGAGAATAAGAACAAATCCCTGAGTACCACGGCTGAGGGAAGCCACGGAACCTCACCGCATCTCAGCTCCTTACGGTCACATCTCATTAAGCCTTAACTGCCCCCAAGGCCCTACCTCAGAGACAGTATGAAGGTAAATCACCTGAAAACAACTGACAGCGTGTTGTACTATGATAAAAACCGGATGGAATTCCATTACTTGTCATTATGTGCTAAGAAATGAAATTAGGAATTATAATTCATTGTCTTAGGCCTAAATTCACTTTCAAAATACAGCAAGTCCCCGACTTACAAACATTCAGGTTACAAACTTTCACAGATATACTGCATAAGATTCCCAGGTGTACTGTATAAGCCTTACTTTGTAGGATTATGAACGTTCTCCAGCAATAGAACTCATTCGGAAGCTGGGGGCTTACTGTACATTTCTACTGGGCTCCTGAGTTCCTCTGACCACACTAGAGGTCTGACCACTTATCACCTTAGACGCTTGCCGCTGCCACCTCTGGTACTCCGCCAAAGTCTCAAAGCTGACATGGTAGGTCTGAGCTTGGGCTCCAGCTGAGCTGAATGCAAGGGAGTGCTGCCGTCGCTTCACTTCTTCTATCTGAATAAGAGGAGAGGAAACCAGAACTACTAAAAAGAAATCCAACTCAAAAGCAAAATATGATCACAAGGCAAATACCCCAATTCTAGAAATGGCAAGAGAACTGACAGACACTTCTCCAAAGAAGATGTACATATGGCCAATAAACTCATGAAATGATGACAAACGTTATTAGCCATCAGGGAAATGTAAATCCAAACCGCAATATCACTTCACATCTAGAAGGACAGTCAAAATGAAAACACAAGTGTACATATAGGTCTTGGCAAAGCCAGGCGTGGTGGTGCATGCCTACAGTCTCAGCACTTGGGAGGCTAGGCAGGAAGATCACCATAAATTCAATACCAGTCTAAGCTCTAAAAGGAGAACCTGTCTCCAAAAAAAAAAAGTCTTAGAAGGATGTGGAGAAGCTAGAACTCTCATACTCCTGTTGAGAATGTAAAATGGTATAGCCACTTTGGAAAATAGCATGGGAGTTTCTCAATAGGTTATACATAGAATCACTATGTGACCTAGTAATTCCACTTCCACATTTACATGAAAACATACATCCACACAAAAACTAAATCAATGTTAACACCAACGTTATTCATAATGGCCAAAACATGGAAGCGACCCAAATGTCTATCAGTGAATGAATACACAAAATGTGATCTACTGTAGGATGGAATATTATTTGGTCATAAATAGGAATGAAGTATTGATACATCTACAATATGAATAAGCTTTGAAAACATCTTAAGAAGCCAGTCACAAAAACTATGTATTTTATTATTTCATTTTGTGAAGTGTCAGAATTGGTAAATTTACATAGAAAAGAAGTAGATTCAAAGTTGCCGCAGGGTTGGTAAGGGAACCGGATAAACTGATAGGGTTTCTTGATTATAAAAATGTTCTAAAAATTATTGTGGTAGCAGGGTGTCATGGGACATACCTCAGTCCTAGCTATTCAGGAGGCTGAGACAGGAGCATCTCAAATTTGGGGCTAGCCTAGGAAACTTAGCAAGCATCTGTCTCAAAAAATAAAAAGCTGTGGATTTAGCTCAGTGCAAAGGCCCTGGGTTCAATCTCCAGTACAAATCAATCAATCAATCAATCAATCAATCAATCAATCTAGTATAGTGACAGTTGTGTTAAGTCTGAACATCTTAGAGAATGCATGCCCACGAACAATGGCCCTTTCTCTCCCCCTCTCTGCACATGCACACTCTCTCCCTCCCCTTCCTCTCTGCCCTCCCTACTCCCCACCAATGCCTTCTTCCCTCTCCTTTCCCTTCCTGCCCCCATCTGCCAATGAGACACTAACAAACACTAGCAAACCCAAAGAACACACTGATCCCGATCCATCAGCTGTGCTTCTGATCTGTCCCCCATCAGCTCATAGGCAAGACACCAGTACCCTGTGTCTCTTTCACTGCCAGGACCCTTACAATGTTCTCTTTTACCCCATTTAAATGTCTTTCACTAGACTTGAGAAAAGAAGCAAGAACTTTCTCCATTCCTATTTGGGGCAGTGGTAGGGATTCACAGCCCAAAATCAGCTCTTCAAAGCATCTCACCCCCGAACACCAACAACTTAACCTATATAGCTTTGATGAAGATGTAGACTTTTTATAGTTATGGAACCACTCACATCTTTTGCATCTTACTTTGGCATGTCATAGCTGTTGAATCTTGGCAGATCAGCTGGAAATTTACAAGCTATACTGAAAATCATTAGGTTTCCAGTGCCAACTAAAAATTGAAACAAGTGGCAGAAACACAAAACACTTTGAGCAAAAAAGAAATGTGTTAAAAAGATTCACTAAAATTAAATAATTTTCATAATATTCAATTGTGATATTCACAGCCTAATCATTTTATTAGTAAATCACTGCAACTGAGTGTCAAAACAAAAAATTTTACTAAAATAATGTTCTAGAATAATCTTTTCTTTTTAAATTTCTTTTAAAAGAAATTTCTTTTAAATATTTTATTATGAAATATTCCACACAGGAAACTAGAGAATTATATACTGTAAAAATATTGAGTAAGGGTTATAAATTTAACTAAAAATTAATCTGTCAACTTTTCTGTAATTAATTTTTGTACCATATATGTTACATATGTATAATTTTGGCATTATTCAATATTAATGTAAAATGTTCCTTTTATCATTTTATAGTGAACCTTCTTATGCCTATAAATATTGTTTGCTATAAAGTCTTTTTTCAAAATTCAGATTTTAAAATTCACTGATTCTAAGTGAACTGTGTGATGAATTTTATGAATAGTACAATCCTATGACCCTCTCAGATTTCTCTTGTGCCCCTTTGTAGTCAATCCCTTCCCTATTGTTACTTTTTTGTGTGTGTTTTTTTGAGACATGGTTTCACTATGCAGTTCAGGTTGGCCTTGAGATCACTTTGTTAACCCAGGCTGGTCTCAAACTCCCAATGATCCTCCTGCCTCAGCCTCCCCGGTGCTGGGATTACAGGCATATGCTACCAAGCCCAGCTATAATCCTTTCCTTACTGTTAGTTATCTATTTTCTATCAACTATAGTTTTTTGCTTTTTTTCAAAATTTCACATACATGAAATTACACAATAAATGGGCTTTTGGATCTGGCTATGTTCACGTACAATAATGCTTTCCAGGGTTATCCTTGTTCTTTGTGTGGCATAATCTCATTCGTTTTTATTGCTAAGCAGTGTTCCATTGTATGGATATACTAAATGTATCTATTAGTTCACAAGTTAATGAGTACTTGGGTTGTTTCTATTTGAGGCCATCATAAAGCTACAATGAATATTTACTTGTAAGTTTTTATAAGAACATATGTTCATTTGTCATGGTAACTAGAAGCAAAGTTGCTATGTCACCTGATAACCATGTTTAATTTTAAAAGAAAAGAACAAACTGTTTTCTAAAGTAACTTCCTTCCCATAAAGACAAATAATATTCTAGTTTACCCACACCCTTGCCACATTTGGTACTCTTAATTTAAGTCTTTTAACTTTAGCCATTGTAGTGGTGTGCAGTATCCCACTGCAATTTTCATTTTTATTTCTCTAATAACTGATGATATTGAGGATCTTTGTATGTGATTATTTGACAACTGTTTATCTTCTTTGATAAAGGTATTGTTCAGATCTTTTGCCCATTTCTCACTGGGTAATTTGTGCTTTTTATTAGTTAATTACAAAAGTTCTTTATACATTCTGAATGCAAACCCTTTGTTACATATATTCATAGGTTTTGTGAATAGTAAAATAAAACCATACCAATTTTCTTTTTTCTTTAAGTAGTGGCAAAGTTTATTGAAAAAGTAGAAGTGAAAAGTAACAGAGAAACTGGCTCTGCAGAGTGCAGTTAGGCAGAGTCAAAAAGGAAAAAGCAAAATAAAAGTCCACCCTGGAGGAAACAGGCGGGCTACCATGAGGAGAGCCAGGACAGCCTAATTTCCTTCCATGACTTGCTTAGTATACATTCCCTCAGCATTAATAATGTCAACCTTCTTTTAAGTATGTCTCTTATAAAGACCAAACTGGATTTTAAATAAAAAAATCTGACAATTGCAATTATTATGTATTATTATTATGTATTATTATTAATCTCTGTCACTACAGTTTGTGAATTGACCATGCCAATTAATTTGTCCTTCTTTTCCCCCATTTCTTCCTGCTTGCTTTTCTCTTTTTTTCTGGTGATTACCTTTAAAATGTGTAAATTCACATTTGACAATATTTGTAATAAAGTTTAAAATTACTTAGTGTTTCTATCCTATCCCAAGACAGTCTCATACTTTACTTATTAAGTACATTGGTACACTTTGTACTCTTATTCAGGACAGTATGGTCTAGATAAAAGTAAATTTTTTAAACATTTTATAATCAGTATTAAATTTGCCATCACATTTTATCAGTGTCTACACTTATTACTATTTCTTGTATCTCATACTTTCTCTTTAAATTTACTTTCCATTATTATTTTCTTTTCTTCTTTTTTTTCGGCGGGGGTGGGGTGATAGATTTTGGAGTATATCTGTAGCTCTTTTTTCAGAGACAGGATCTCACTATGTAGTCCAGTCTGGCCTTGAACTTCAAACAATCCTTCTACTTCATTCAGCCTCCCAAGTGCTGGGATTACAGGTATGTCCCACCACACCCAGTTGTACTTCTTTCAGTGAGAGTATGTTAATTGGATAGAAAAATGTGGAGGAGGGATTGTTTAGCTCTGTTTTATAGTTTTGCTTTGACTGCTTTGACTCTTGTAAGATAATCTGTCAGGTATAAAATATAGGTTGACTTTTTTTAGTAACTTTCCAATCTTCTTGTACTTATTTTTGATAAGACAACTGCTATAAGTCCACCATTCTTTTATAGATAATCTTTTACTCTCTGGAAGTTTTCTGTTGTCTAGAAGCATTTTGTTATTATTTGGAGACAATCTTGCTACATTGCCCAAGCTGGCTTCAAACTCTTGGGTTCCAGCTAGCCTCCTACCTTAGCCTTCCAGGCGGCTGGGACATGGCATACACCACTGAATCTGGCTTTTCTCTGGAAGCTTTTATGATTTGCTCCTGTCCTTTACATTCTGCAATGTATCAACATACAGATTTATTTTTTTATGTCTCCTACTCAATACTTAATATACTTTTAATCTGGACATTCATGTTTGTCTGCATTTCTAAAAAAATTCAATGATTATTTTCTCATTTATTGCTTGTCCTTTCTCTTCTCGGCTATTCCTAATAGGTTTATACCACAGCCTCTTTAAAAGACATCTCTTCTGGGGGGTAGAGATGGCAGTACTGAGGATTAACTCAGGTCCTCATACCTGCTCTACCACTAAGTTATACTCCCAAACCTTTTTAAATTTTTGAAACAAGGTCTTGCTAAGTTGCCCAGCCTGGTCTCAAACTTGTGATCCCCCATCTCTGACCCCTAGTATAGGCATGCACCACTATACTTAGCATTTTTATCTGTGAAATTCTTCAACACATCAGTTAATTATATCCAGCCATAAACAATGGTCATTCCAGGCCTGGTCCAGCAGCTCTATAATGCCATAAAAAACTCAGGCTCCTTCCTTCCAAACAGCCACACTCACTTCATGCTTGACAACTCAGTTACCATGCAACTGTGCCACCTCCAACACCCAAGGAATGAAAGGAAGGCAAAGTAGGGCAAAGGGTCAAAACACCCATGTCTTCCTCCACTACACCTGCCTCAGTCCTGGGAACTGAACCCATGGCCTTCACACTGAGCTACATCCCCAGGGTTTTTGGTCTTCTTTTTTTTCTTTGGTCTCACTATGCAGTTCAGGTTCAGCTCTTCTTAAAATTTTTTATTTTCAGACAACATCTCATTAAGTCCCTAAATTGTCCATGCTGGGATCAAACTTGTGATCCTCCAGCTTCAGCCTTCCAGACTGCTGAATTAGAGATGTGCCCCACCATGCCCGGCTACCTGCCCCATTTTAAAGCACTTTTTAAAAAAGTCCCACCTGGAAATTTATGTTATATCTCATTAGCCACTACAAGGGAGGCTGGGAGATACGTTTTTTAGGTAATTTTTTTTATTAGTACACGTCTGCAATCCATAATGATCATGTTCAGTATGGGCAGAGGGTACAAGCACCAAACACATCTTTTCTTCAATTTTCACCATTTTTGGTTAGTGGCTTTGTAGTATATCATGATCACAATCCTCCTGGGGAGCTGGTACACAGACACAGTGTAACATAATTCCTTTTTTGTCCTCATCCCCTTCCCTCCTCTCTCTCCTCCTTCCCTGGGAGATACAGTTTTTGCTCCTGGGCATATTGCCAACCTGAGCAAAATTCTGTTCTATTAGCAAGAGAAAGAAAGAATGGACAAGAATTCCTTTACTGTTACTCAGTTCTCTTTGTCTTTTCCACTTAGTAAGTCTGTTTGTTTGTTGAGTTTTTTTCACAGTACTAGGGACTGAATCCAGGGCCTTCACGGAGTTACATCCCCAGCCTTTTTACTCCTTAGTTTAAGACATAAAACGCTAAACTGTCCTGGCTGGGCTTAAACTTGGGATCCTTATGCATCACTCTCTCAGACTGCTGGGCTTGTAGACATGAGCCACCACACCCAACTACCCATTTACTAAGTTTTAAATTTTAATAACTGTATTCTGGCCTTGAACTCACTATGTAGCCCACCCTGGTCACAAACTCACAGCAATACTCCCGTTTCAGCCTCCAAAGTGCTAGGATTATAGGGATTCGCCAGCACACCTGGCTCATTTCTAATATTCTAACTCACTTCTTCACAGCTGGATACAGTATTCTTTTTTCAGACTATTTCTTACTCAAAAATTTTTTTTCTTCTTTTTGTTCTTTTATTCTATCTTGGACATTCCTAAACACATTTATTTCTAATTCTTTTTAAGATGTTTATTTTCGTTTCAATGTGAAGTATACTATTCTGATTATTGATTTTGTAGATATTTTCTCTAACATAAACTTTCTCTGTTTCTGTGGAATTCAGTCTAGAGGCTCTTTCAATAGGAGGTTCATTTTTCTTCCCCTTTCTTGGTCCATTTCCTGCTTCCTTACCACAAACCCCCAACTTCATCCTCATTTACCTCTTTCCTCTCAAGCAATTTTACTTTCTTCATACTGTCCTTTAGCCTCCAAGACAAGAACCAGGTTTCATATACTGGCAGTGATGGGCTCTTGCTTTGTACTTGATACTGGAGATTACGCCTGGCCCAGATCGCCCATGAGGAGCAGAGAACTAGGGCCCAGGATACACAGCTCAGCAGCACAGCACCTGCCTGGCAAGTGCAAGGTCCTGAGTTTGATTCTCGGTACCAAAAAAAATAAAAAAGCAGAGAACTTTCACACTTAGATACTTATATGGGCTGTACTCCTGGGCTATGACAACCTTTCAAACCCACTACCCAGTAGGCCTGTAAGTTCAGACCTACTAGCCACTTTACATTTTTAGGCCTGTCTTTTCAGATTTTTACCTTTCTAATACATGCATTTCATCTATATTACTGTGTATTAGGATCAGATTAGATGTTTCAGAGTGTGAGTTCACAAGGTCATATTGTCATGAAGTCCTCTCAAATCACACTAGTTATGATTTCTATAAATATTAATACATGTGCTTATGGTCCTCTGTAATGCTGTCTAATGAGCAAATGAACTCCTTTTCTTTAGGACAAATGTGAGAAGTGGCATGCTCCCCTGGCTCCAAGTTGAGGCTCATGAGCACCCTAGTCTCTAAATTTTATTCTGAGGGGGTAAAAAAAAGAAGCAGGAAAGAATCTATTTTGGTAATGGATACTGGCAGCTACTTCTAGTTTCCCAAGGCAATTTCTAATGGCAGCACGCTCCTCCCCCAGTCTACTCTCAGCGTTGTCACCAAGAGCATCTAGTGCATAGCAGGGGGCCTTCAACAGATTGTTCTTTGGCAGGATGTGGAGGAATGGATAATCTCTGAACCTTTTAGAGAGTCTCTGATACAATCTTTAAAAATAAGTTTGTTTGAAAAGATGCAAGAACCTATAAAAAGCTATGTGATATTTTCTTTCTTTCTTTTTTTCCTTCATTGCTACAAGCTGAATCTGGGGCCTTGCATATGCTAGGAAAATACCTACCATTGAGCTACATTCCAAGCCTTAATTTTCTTAATGATCAAATAAAAAAATTCATCTTTGTGAAACTTACCTTTCCCCCAACGAGAGGCAAAATGTGCATCTTTCCAGTTTGACAATCCTTCACTGAGGAAACAATAAGGCAGGTCCCACAGAGAACAACTAGGCGTTCAGCCCACTTATGCAGCTGGGTCTTTCCCTTACGTACATTATAGATACCAGACAGCAGGATTCGATCCAGATGATCCATCTGGCACGGTTTTTCTGAAAAGAAAACAGTATTTCAGAACCCACCATTGAAGCAAGACAACACAGAAGGGGAAGGAGAAAGCACCACGTGCCAACATGCAGCGCCTTACTTACAGATTAGGCGCTAAGCAATAGGGGTATTTTAAAATGAGACTTTAGTCCTAAAATACCCACAGTTGAATTTATATAGTGGGAATACTTGTGAATTTCAGGCTACAGAGCAAGCCTTTACCTTAGATGCCACTGTTAACCCTTCTCCAAATAGCTGTCCCTTGTAGGTATGCCAAGAAAGGCAGCACAGCAGAGGGATTAAGATCATGTACTTTGGAGTCAGGTACATTTGAGTCTGAACCCTGGTTCTGCCGCTTAAGTTTCCTTGACCCACCTAATCTCACTGAGCATTACTTTCCTCATTTATACAGTGTGGGTTTTATCATCCTACCAGTTTATGTTTTAGTAACTCCCCACCTTCAAAGGGATCTTATAAGAAAGTAAGATAACATAAATCAGTAAGCATTAGTTTAGATACAAAATAAATATAGAATAAATGATACCCACTATCAATAGTAGTCTATTCTAGGAAGAAAGTAAGAACTACAGAAGTTCCCTAGTTCTGTACATAATCCTCCATCTCTCTTGTCTCTCATGAGGTAAAGCTTATGAATCGTATTTCAGTCAACTGTTCCTGTCATGGTGGCAGAAGCTGCCACAGGCATAAATGAGCTTCTATCTTTAGGTACCTTCCAACCTATCAGAAGTCTTCACATACCTGAGATACAAGGAACAGAATAACACAGTGAGACAGAAGAGACGTGTTCTCGGTAAAAGCAATACTAGAAATAGGTAGGCGCCATACACAGAAATGAGAGGAGGAGCAGTATGGATGCAGTCAGCAAACCCAGACAGCCCCACACACCTGATTGTGCAACTTTGGGCATCACATGTTCCTTCTACGGAATATGAGAAAATGGACTAGATTACCTCAAAGCGCTAAAACTTCAATAGTTAATAAAACTTTACATGCCAATACTAGATTTATTAGGTGGTCATTTCTCCTTTTCCTTTTCTCCTTCCTTCCTTCCTTCCTTTTTTAAAAAGACAGTAGTCCAGGCAACCCATTTGTGTCCCCTTCTGTCTCAGACAGATGCTTTCTTCCCCTCAATAAATATATTCTGCTCTCAACCTTCACTGTTCCTAAAATTCATTCTTCAATTTTAGAGAACATGAACTTGTCCCCTAGATATCTTTCCGGTTGGGAGTTTCGTTTCCTTATATCATCTGGAGGTCTTCCACTAAGATCACTGGATGGAGGTAAGAGTTTGCTTTTGTTTCATAGACTGAATTGGACTTGTTTAGGTAAAAAATTTTTATGCTTCAAGTGTTATGTCTTTGCCCACTGCTTACATGTCAGACTCAGAAATTCCCTAGAATTTATATTCTAAATAGGCAGCGATCACCTTGAAAAGGCCAGGAAGAGTACGCCTCCTACAGGAAAAGCCCCTGTTCTGTATTCATATCCACTTAGTATGTGACTCGCTTCCCCATTTGATCCTGATTTAATCAACTTTACCTGAGCAATTATGCTTGTAATCTTATCGACTGACCACAGCTTTGTCCCACCTCCGGCCCGCCTTACCAGTTTTCATGTTCCCCACATTGGACCCACCTCACCTTGTGATCTTGCTGTATAAAAATCCCAAGGAAAGGCAGGTCCTTGGTAACCCACTCAGGCCCCTTCTGTCTCTCTCTTAAGACAGAAGCTTTCTTTCTCTCAATAAATACATTCTGCTCTTTAAAAAAAAAAAAAAAGAAGACAAGACAGTAGTCCAGGCTGGCCTAAAATTTGTTAAAACTGCCACGTCAGCACTGAATCACTATCCTTCTGGCTCAGCCTCCCAAATGCTGGGATTACAGTACTGTGTCATCACATCTGGTTCTCTTGCTGTAAACTGACTCTTCTACACATATTCTAAATTCTACCTTCCTCAGGGAGTTTGGTTCTCTCGGATCTACATTTCCTAAACTCTTAATTCTGTATCTCCAACTACCTGTCAGACCATACCTGTGTATTTACCACTACTTAAATTAAATATGTTTAAATGAAGTCTTCATTATTCCTACAAAGTAGCTCCTCCTCACAAGTCAAGCTCTGTCCTTTCCTGAAATCACCCAGGCTCAAAAGCATAGTCACTTTCAACTTCTGAGTTCTCTCCCTCAACTCCTTTTCAATTAATCATCAACTTTTACCGATTAGTCCTTCAAAAATCTCTTGCAGGAAGGATGCTTTCCCATTCCCTATTAATTCCCACCTGAATTAGCTGCCCTAGGACAAGATTCATCTTCCTCCGGCTCATTTAGATTCCACCACTTCTTCTATCATTTGCCATATGGCAGCTACACTGACAGTGCATTCATGGCCCCAAACAATCTGGACTTGAATTATCCACGATTCACAGAACATGCAATGAAATTCCTAATCCCCCACTTCTGCCTTTTTGATTTCTGCTTACTGAAATTCTGCCAATTTTTAAAGAAGCAACTCATATATTACCTCTTCACAGATTCCCCCAATTTCTAGATAACCTCGATTTTCTAGAGAAACATGACAGTAAACTTCTCTATCATCTACCAAAATATATCATATATACATATTAGTTAAAGGAGTTTGGCATCTGAATAAAAGATAATAGATCAATGCAGCAGGACAGAGTCCAAAAACAGACCCTTGCTTACATAAGAACTTAATAATAATAAAGGCGACGTTACAAATCAGTAGAAAAAAGATGAATTCCATAAAGGATAAATAAAGTATTTCCTTACCTTACACTATATTTTTAAAATATAAAATATAAAAATACTAGAATAAAATATATTTTATGTTTATGTATGTTTATGACCTTGGACAGTGATGGAATATAAATGCATGAGTAAAAAATTATGACAAAATAAGAATTTTAAACTTTTGTTTTGGCTTGTTTTTCTAAAACAAGACTTCACTGTGTCATTTAGACTGGTCTTACACTCACTATGTAGTCCAGGATGGCCTTGAATTCATGGTACTCCTCCCGCCTAAGCCTCCCCAAGTGCTGAGATTACACGCAGGCACCACCACAGCTAACTAAGAACTTTAAACTTCTGTATAATGAAAAACGAATAAGCAAAACTAAAAGGTATAGGCTGGAAAAAGCCCAGCCACAAATACAGCATCCAAAGGATATATATTCAGGATATTTAGAGAAGTCCTTTAGATCAATCTTATAAAAGAAACAAAAATATCAATGGGTAATTCAAAGTAAAAGAGACCTGAAAAGCCAATGGAAATATAAAACAATTCTCAGCCACACTAAATGAACGAGGAAACAAAAATGAAAGCAATGAGACCATTATTTCATCTATCAGATTAATAAAAATTTAACATGTTCCCAGGGGCATCTTATACTACCTGATGGGACTGTGCCATGCCACCAGATGAGACAGTCATGCATGTACCACAGGTGATTCAGAACCGCCTGGCATCAAGACATACAAATAATGGCCCCTTCATGAACACGTTAAAAAGCCTAGCTGGATCGTAAGTTCGTCTGGTGCCCAGCTGCAAGGGGTGGGGAACGGTAATGCTGGAGATCAGGAGGAGGTGGGAGGAGAAGAAAGGGCCTCTGGCATCGAGGCAACGGGACAGAGGCAAACGGGTCACTGAGAGCGCCCCAACAGGGGTGCGTGTCCCGCGGCTGCTCCGCTAAGGACCCTGTGGCTGCTCCACTGTGAGCCCCGCGGCTGCTCTGCTGAGGACCCCGCTGAGGGCACCTCACGGACTGGACCCGCCCCCACCCATAGCACAGTGACGGGGTGGAGCTGGGCGGTCCGCTGTGAGCATAGGTGCTTTTCCACCTCCGACCGTGGCAGTTTGTATACACCCATGTATCTTATAGTATAGTCTGAGGCAGCTATATCTCTTCCCAAGGCCAGAGTCCAGGGGTATAGATAAACCCAGGAGTACAGTTATTATCACAGGGAAGATGAATGATTGAGTGGTAGGGCAACGGAGATGAGGGAGGAGAAAAACTGAATGATCAAATGGGCCATCATCTGTGTAACTGAGTAACAAAGGTGAAGGTAACATTATGTAGGGCAGCATCCAGGGCTAATTCCCTTCTATGTTCTCTATAATTCTGTATTTCCTCAATTGTTTTTGTATTAACAGAAGTGAAGATAACTTTATATTATACAGCATCCAGTGCAAATTCCCTACTATCTTCTCTATAATTTGGTATTTCTTTTAATGTTTTTGTGCTAACTAATGTGAAGATAACATTATGTAATACAACATCAAGTGCTAATTCCCTACTATATTCTGTATAATTTTGTATTTTCGGTATTGTTTATGGCCTATTCTGGTTCATATGTCTCCATTCTTTTGTCTTCAAAATAAAATTAAAAAAAAAAAAAAAAACCCTAGCTGGGTGTAACAGTACATACCTATAACCCCAGCTACTCAAGAGGCTGAGGCAAGAGGATTTTGAGTTTCAGGCTAGCCTGGTCAACTTAACAAGGCCCTGTCTCAAAATAAAATATACATGGCTGGGGATGTAGCTTAGCAGAAGAGTGCCCCTGGGTTCAGTCCCTATGACCACATACATACATGTACACAGGTGTATGTACATAAGTACATACAGGCCTAATACTACTCAAAAGTGATACTGTGGGTAAGGGGCATTCTGATATACTGATGGGAAATGAAAGTGTTCTGTAATTGTAACTAGTAATAGTTTAAATGTGGACATTCTAAGACCCAGTAAGTTCAGAAATCAACTCTGAAGAAACACAGGTGTACCCAAGAGGCACTTTTATTAGACTGCTGTTTGTAACAGTCTCAAACCTGGAAATAATGTAAATGTTTATCAATTGGGAAACAGTTAAATAAACCATAATACCTTCCTAATTTCCAATAAAATGTAACTTAAAGAAATGTATCCAAGACAGTTCTGCAAATGCTAATAAGGAAAGCTCTCTAGGGCACACTGTTAGGTTAAAAAAAGCATACATGCCAACCTTACCAACTGATTACCATATAATTAAGCATCTATGTAAATAAATTCATGCATTTCTTTTTACCAAGAATTGAACTAAAGCATGCTAGGCAAGCATTCTACCACTAAAATATATCACCAGCCCCGAATCCGTATTATTTCTACAAATATATATTGTATAGGAATAAAATTAGAAAATCCTATAGAGGTACATCCAAATTTATAGTAGTAGTTACCTATAAGGCAGTTACTACAGATAGTGATAGTGTATTTTATTTGTGTAATTAAATATGTTTTAAAAGGAAAAATGTATGAACACAATAATTACAAATGTGAAACATGCATAGAAAATAAGACTAAGAAGACTGCAATACAGCATAGTAGCAAAGCACTTGTTTAGCATGTACAAAGCCCTGGGCTTAATCATCAACACACCAGGACAAAAAATACATATGCAAACTAAGAGTAAGAAGATACAGAATCGTAAAATATCACTGAGGGCGCCCAGATGGGTGCATGCCCCACGGCTGCTCCACTGTGGGCCCCACTGAGGGCGCCTCATGGACTGGACCTGCCACCACCCATAGCACGGTGACAAGGCGGAGCCGGGCAGTCCGCTGTGAGCATAGATGCTTTTCTACCTCCAACCATGGCAGTTTGTATACATCCATGTATGTTATAGTATAGTCTGAGGCAGCTATATCACTTCCCAAGGTGAGAGTCCAGGGGTATAGATAAACCCACGAATACAGTTATTATCACAGGGAAAATGACTCATTGAGTGGTGGGGCAACGGAGATGAAGGAGGAGAAAACTGAATGATCAAATGGGCCATCATCTGAGTAACTGAGTAACGAATGTGAAGGTAACATTATGTAGGACAGCATCCAGAGCTAATTCCCTTCTATGTTCTTATAATTTTGTATTTGCTCAATCGTTTTTGTATTAACAGAAGTGAAAATAACTTTATATTATACAGCATCCAGTGCTGATTCCCTACTATCTTCTCTATAATTTGGTATTTCCTTTAATGTTTATGTTAACTAATGTGAAGATAACATTATGTAATACAACATGCAGCACTAATTCCCTACTATATTCTGTATAATTTTGTATTTTCAGTATTGTTTATGGCTTATTCTGGTTCATATGTCTCCATTCTTTTGTCTTTAAAATAAAAAAATATGGACTCCGGTTTTGACCACTTGCCTGCAGGGTCCCCAAAACTGTCTTTCTTTATAGCTGAATGATATTCCATTGTATGAAAATGCCACGGTTTTTTGGTCCAGTCTTCTGTGGATGGACACTTGGGTTGCTTCCACATTTTGGCTACTGCAAGTTGCGCTGCTCTAAACATGGGTGCACATGGGTCAAAACTGGAGTCCATACTCATAAGTGAAATAAATCAGCGGTACATGAGCAGGCAACGTATTGTATCACTGGTGTAAGAACCTGAGGGTGGGAATATAAACTAAGAGACATGAAGGAAATCTGTTCAAAAGCAAAGAACAGATGGGACGAGGGAAAGGAGGAAAGAGGCAAAAATGTATGTATGTATATATGTATATACATATGTGCAGGAGGGCTAACATGGTTCTACTATTGTATTATATCACTTAATGCTAAGGAATAGTTGATGACGGGTTATTTGGTCAATCTTGTACGTCTGTATGTGTTATCCTGAGCACACACTTTGAAGATATCAATTTGCAAAGCAGCAACTACTGTTGGTTTTCTGATGCTTTGTCTATAATTCAATTCTGATCTTACTGTTATTGTACTACTTTGTGCCTCTTTGTTAATGCTTTTCGTGGTTTCTTTTTTTTTTTTTTTTCGGTTGTTGAGATGATTGCTTGACCAATTTCACATGTCTGTATCTGTGTTCATGAATATACACTTCGAAGATATCAATACGTAAAGCAACAACCATTGTTGAGTCAATGTCACATTGTCTGTAAATCAGTTTTGACTGTACTATTTCTTATGCTACTTTGTGTTTGTTAATATGTTTTTGTGCTTTTAGTTTTAAAATTTAAATAAATAAATAAATAAAATAAAATCCAAAAAAAAAAGAATCGTAAAATAAATTGTACTGAGATGGTTGGGTATTTTCTATAGTATTACTCCTACATTTTAACAAAGCAGTTTAAAGTATGCAAATTACACTAAGTTTTTTTTGGAATTTTGGGCAAAGATTAATTTTAACAATGCTACCTGCCAGGCACAATGGAGCATACTGATAATCCCAGTATTTAGGGAGGTTAAGGCAGGGTGATCCCAAGTTCACAGTCTTGGTAACTGAACAAGACACTGTCTCAAAGTAAAAAACAACAAAAAAAAAAGGCTGAGGATATAGTTCAGTGCAAAGGCCCTGTATTCAATCCCTAGTACCACTATATAAAAAAAGATACTTGATGTTGTGTTATGGTTGATACATTGTGTCAACTTGGGGAATCTGGAGGTTTAACTGAGTGATCCAGTAGGAAGCCAGAGTGCTTACTTTGTACACATCCTGAGCCTGTGGAAAAGGAGGGCATGGAGAGTGTGTGAGAGCTACACACCCCCTGGGTGGGGGTAGGCTGTTTACAATGTAAGGGAAGAGAAGAGGCTGCTTGCAGCCATTCTTCCCTTTTGCTCTTGTGGTTTTTGCTGTGCTCTGCTGCCATGAAGTTTGCCCTCTGCCATGTGCCATTCTGCCTCTGAAGCAGCCAAGTATGGACTAAAACCTCCACAAACTGTAAGCTAAATAAACCTTTCCTTTCTTCATTTTGGGTGTTGGGTATTTTGTCTCAGCAACGAAAGAAAAGTAACCAAGACAGAATGTGGTACCAGTGGAGTGGGGTCGTTGCTGTTACTACCTGACCATGTGGTTCAGGAGCCTTTGGAAATGGCTTGTGGGAAGAGTTTGGAAAGGTTCAGAGATGTCTCCTGAAAGAGATGCACTGGAATGCCTTCGGCTATTCTGTATGGGAGATTCTGGTTAGAGTTCAGAAGACCAGAAGGCCAACAGAAATCCTACCGGTAAAGACCAGGTTCAGAAGGTTTCTGTTGGAAAGGACTGCATTGGTTGTTGGACTCCAGATGATGTATGTTATAGCTTGTCAGAAAGTTTGTCTGCATTTTGCTCATGTCCAGAGACTTTGTCTAAGACAGAGATTAAAGGCGGCAGAAGACTGATTAATCTGGCAAAAGAAATTTCAAGGCAGTCGAATATTGGGGCAGTGGTATGGCTATTGTTGGCAGCTTTTAGCCAGATTTATATTGACAATCAAGAGCAAAGAGCACAGCAGGATGATTTAAAATGTTGTGCGTTTGGCCAGAAAGGAAACTCCAGTAAAGCTGTGGATTGCAAAGATAAGGCTGAGGTGATCTCTATTGCTGGGAAGGAACAAGAGAATGGAAAAGATGGCCTGAGGGCATCACAAGCAGCAAGTCTCCACCCTTTGCAGCCTCAAAACTGTAAAGGTGAGAGACCTTGCCTTGAGAAGGAAGCCAAAGAGCACTATGTTCCAGAATGGCAGCGGCAGCGGCTGCACCAGGTTCCAGAATGGAGGGGGCATAGAGAATTTGCTCCGCCTAATTGTATTCAGTGTGCCCAGTGATCCAGGCACTTGACCCCTATGGCCAAGAGAGAGAAAAGTTTGGCTACTGCTCCAGATGGCAGTAGACCTTGGCATCATCCATGTGGCCCTGGCTTTAGGTGCAAGGAAAATGCAAGAGTTCTGAGGTTAAAGAGGCTTCCACCCAGATTTCAGAAGGCCTGGGAGGCCAGGCAGTGTGCCCCTGAGAGGGCAGTGTGTGAAGCTGTGAGTGTGAAGCAAAAGGTGCCCTGGAGACCTCAGAAGTTTAGAAAAAACAGCAGAGTAGATCATCTGAGAAAAGCTGCAACTGGGGAGCAAAGCAGACCTAAGAGAGAAGCTATGGAGGCTGCAACCACCAGAAGTGCCACAGGGGTGGATTCATGCAAGCCCTTTGGAGCTTATAATGTGCCACAAGTTGCTTCAGATGCTGGATGTGGAATTACAGGACACAATGTTAGCCCTGCTGGATTTTGGACTTGCTTTGGTCCCAGTGCTCTGTATTACCCTGTTGCTTTTGGGAATGGTAATGTTTATTTTGTGCCTTTAAATGTTGGAAGTGTTTAATTTTCATTTGTATGGGGGCAAAATGTTATGGTTCTAATATAAACATGTCTTTCTATCTGGAAACTGGTTTAAGGAAATGTGTCTGATTCCCAAGTTGACAAGGGGTGGAATGTTATGGTTGATAACATTGTGTCAACTTGGGGAATCTGGAGGTTTAACTGAGTGATTCAGCAAGAAGCCAGAGTGCTTACTGTGTACACATCCTGAGCCTGTGGAAAAGGAGGGCATGGAGAGTGTGTGAGAGCTACACACCCCCTGGGTGGGGGTAGGCTGTTTACAATGTAAGGGAAGAGAAGAGGCTGCTTGCAGCCATTCTTCCCTTTTGCTCTTGTGGTTTTTGCTGTGCTCTGCTGCCATGAAGTCTGCCCTCTGCCATGTGCCACTCTGCCTCTGAAGCAGTCAAGTATGGACTAAAACCTCCACAAACTGTAAGCTAAATAACCTTTCCTTTCTTCATTTTGGGTGTTGGGTATTTTGTCTCAGCAACGAAAGAAAAGTAACCAAGACACGTTGGCAAAGGCATAAGGAAACAAACATTCCCAAATTCTATTGAAAGCCCATACTTTCTTAGTTGTGTAATTTAGGAATGTTTACTCTAAATTTAAAATGTATGTATGTAATGACTCAAAAATTCTGTTCATAACAATATGTCTTTCTCCCTCAATCCTAAGGGTTAGCCACTACCCTAACATTTAAACTATCTCTTTGGGGGTATTCTGGATTTTTTTCTTTTGAGACAAGGTCTCATGATGTAGCCCAGTTTTACCTCAAACTCAAAAATCTTACCTCAGTCTCCCTAGGGCTAGGATTACAGGCATGTGACAGAATGCCCAGATTCACTCCCTGGATTTTTATAATTTTTCTGCTCCTTTATATTTTTGCCACTTATGCAAAATGACACTAATGTATTAATTACATTGGCAAACACAAGACATAAAGGCTCAAACCCAACAGACATAGAATTCTGTCCAGGTGGGCATACCAGGAAACTCAGGCTGACATGACAATGGCTCTCCACTTTCACCACCTGATTCCCAACAATGCTCTGGTTAATGCGACCCTAGAAGCAAGGTGCACTGAGAACCAGGAGTGGGGCCACCTAGGGACTGGTGTAGAAGTGGCACTCGTCCATTCCACTGCATCCCACACAACTCCAGGGTAGGCTGGGAGATGAGCTGGAGCTACCTGTGTGCTACCAATAGGAATGAAAAAAAGAACAGATTTGGACAAACAGTAGTACCACATATCTAAATAATACAGCTGAAATTTACCTGGCTTTGAACATTTTTTTTCTGTTTTTGAACTTTAAATGAATGGAAATATACTATGATTCTTTTGTGACTAGCTTTTCTTATTTGTACTTATGTTCTTTAAACAAAACTGTTTTAAACAACGCGTGCAGGGAATGCAGTACAGAAAGAAATGTTCAGGTGGACAGTTGTGTTACCTAAGCTATATAGTTCCAGAACTATGACTGCCTTCACAAACATACGCTCCCGACACTACCTTTTACACAAACAACAGGGCTGATTAATGCACTCAGTCTCTGTCACTGATCATGCTACCCACTCAACTTTACTTAAAAATCTTATTTCCATGGCTTTTACATCATGAATTTGTACTAAGAGTCATCCCACTCCTCTCCTAGCAACCTCTCTCCAGCCCAAATGATAACTAGTATTTGCACAAAGGCTGTATGAGATATTGGGCACCTTTTACAACCAGAGAACATAGCACTGACTGGTTTGAACTTAAGCCCTGGTGACCTTGGACTCATTAACACTGTATTCTAACTAAACTGACTCACCAAAGATTCTACACATAAAATATTTAAAGCTGATTACTAGCCTATTTTCTTCAAAGAGAATACTCTGTGGTATTGTGGTGGTACACGCCTGTAATCCCAGCACTTAGGAGGCTGAGGAAGGAGGTTTGTTGCAAGTTCGAGACCAGCCTGGGCTACAAAGTGAGCTCAAGGCCAGCCTGGACTGCATAGTAAGACCCTGTCTCAAAAGGACAAAAAAAATCTTTCCTTCTGTTAACTGTGGTTGTCTTTAGCATCAGCAACTGAAAAAGGTAAGAGGGAAGTATACATTGTGTCATTTTTATTTGTTTTTTGAGACAGGGCTTCCCTATGCAATTCAGGGTAGCCTTAAGTTCACTATGTCACCCAGACCAGCTCAGACTTATGGTGATCCCCATCTCACCCTCCTGAGTGCTGGGGTTACAAGTGTAATGGTTTTAAGGGTATTGACACATTCGCTGATATTCTTCCCTTCAAAAGCTGAACCCTAATTTCTCCTCTCTATAGTGTGGGCTGTATTCAGCGACTCACTTGATAAAAAGAGTGGTGAAAATGGTGGTAACTTGTCATAAGACACTGAGGCCTCCATGTTTGCTTGCATTTGTGTGCACAAGGTGAGATAAAAATACATGGTGAACATTTAAATTTTTTAAAAAATGGTTAAAGTAAAAGACACATTGCCATTAATCCCCCCTCAAAACACTCTTCCTTGCTTCCAACGCACATCCCATCATTCTTGTCACTTTCTGAGCGCCCATCAATTGAAAGGCAGGCTCACAAAAGCCTTACTATCTGTCTTCATCCACTTTATGCACTGGATCTAACACCATGCAACTTCTGGCTTTTCCCCACAGTCAAAATGACCATTGAAGGTTAACATTTTGAACCAATCTAGGACACTGGAGGAGCCACAACAGCATAACACTCACAAAAGCGAACTTCCAGAACTGCTTCAGAGAGTAGCAAGAATAATGATGTGAATATTCAAATCCAGGGAGAGTATTTGGATGCGGATGAACATATCTTTTATTGTAATAATTTTTAAAAATTTAAACATTTATTTTTCAACCACACCTCTACATGTATTATGTCTCATCACTAGAAGAAGCTAGCTGCTATGCTATGAAAACAGTCAGGAGTCCTATGGAGAGGGTCACATAACAAGGAACTAAGGTTTCCTGCCAATGGCTGATAAGGAATTGAAGCTTTAATCGACAGCCATGTGAGTGAGACACGTTCACAGTGAGTCTTCCAGCGCTAGACAAGCCTTCAGATAGCTACAGCCTCTTTGGTCCCAGGTCTGAACTATACAGCTAAACTGCTCCTAGATCTCCAAACCACAGAAACTACAAAATAACTATTATTTTGAGACAATGTCTTCCAGAGATAATAGATAATTAATTTGCCTATTTCCTGACTTAATTTTCTCATTCAGAGTATGTTAGCTTTTCTAACTTAAGAGAGCTCAAGTTTTGGGAAAGGTTCCCTAACGCGCCCCACAACCACTACATATAAGGACTGCCAGGGGTAATCTTTTAGACTCTACGGGAAATATCCTCTTAAAGACATTATTAAGATCCTAGTCATGGTATAATTTATAAAGTGGTGGTAGAAAATCAGTGGCATCAGAGCTACCCACCACATAATATACCTGAATGTAAAAGAAATCTCAGTAAGTTAAAAGTAGTTTATTGACATCTCAAGGCTCAACTTTCATTCTAGAATAAAAACATACAATGAAAAACTCAGGATCTATCACAATCAGTAAAGGTGCATGTTCTGTTCCAAATTTTTTTGTTTTAGCCAAGTAGCATAGTGATACATGGGGTGCTTTCCTCAAATTTAGTCTTTTCTTTTATTCAACTTTATTTATTTATTCATTCATTCATTTATTTTTTGCTGCTGGAAATAGATAGATTCAACTTTAACCTAGCAATTACTTTCCCTCCATGAACTACCAAAGGATTTTATTTATACTCCCTTCTTGCCATCACTCATATTCACTCAATCACTTATACATTATTCCTATATCACTGAAGAACTATATAAGTCTATGTATGTGCATTTTCCTATCTTATATAAAAAGCAACATACTGTAACTATATGTATAGATATACTTTTGTCCCTTCCTTTTTCACTTAACTGACAATGAAGATTATTCCATTTCACTTTTAGAAAAAAATCAGTAGTCCATTACATGAAGACAGATGTTGTATAATTTGTATAATTTTAATATGGCATTTCAAAGACTGGTTCACAAGAGGTACTACTGGCTTTTAATTAAGTATTTTTTTTAGAGAACAAGAAATAACTTTCCCCAACATTTCAATTAATGATGAGAACATAGTTGCGATATACATTAAACAATATCATCATCAGGAACATTATCAGAAAATATAAACACAATCTACAAACTTGAGTCTACATAAGCTCATATTTATATTTCCTGAGAATAGTCCAGAAAAGGCTTAACAAATGATGCCAGAATCTTTTACGCCTTCTTCCTTCACCCAAATGGAATACACATTATGCTTCAGAAATAGAAATAGTACCAATTAAGCAATGCTACTTTTCTTCCTACAGTGAACTATTTGCTGTATAGAAAATCTTTAGCTAGTTTCCTCAAAGATTATTAGCTAAACCGTATAGTGCTCTAAGAAATAAACATAAAAAATTACTTAGATTTTAGTCACAATAATCCTCAACACATAAATTTGTTTCCAGAATAACTTCTAAATATTTCTTTTTTAAAAATTTTTACTTGCTTATTTTATGCTTCATTTATTCCCGTACCATAAGTTTTTGCTTCTTCAATTTCTTCTGGGATATCTTTTTCTTTTGTGCAACTTCCTCCTCTGGTTTAGGAAAAATTTGTTCCTTTTATGGAAAGATCAGCTCAATATGGCAGGGGGGGCTCATGTGTGGGTTAATCCAGCCATGCTTATGGCTGCACATCTTGGGTGCTTTGTTCTCCTGGATATGTTCAATGACCAGAGAATCTATATCTAAACCCTTAAGTTCAGCATTACTCTCTGCATTTTTAAGAATGTACAGCAAAAATTCATCACTCTTTTTGGGCCACTGACCCTGTGTCCAGCCCCATTGTTTGACCTGGGCGCAGCTACCAACCCAACCACTGTAACGCCGGAATGGCACACATTGCTTCTATAATGTATTTCTTCCTTGGATTTAATTCTCAAAAGCTGATATACAGAAAAATTGCAGATCAGTGCAACTAACCATACAAATAAGAAAGAAAGTAATAGACTACATGATTAATACAGTCTAGCCAAAGGTAAAAAACAAAAAAACACATACAATGATCTTCACACAGGAGTTAAAGGAAAGGAAACCAAAAACAAAGATCACAGGGCACAGGGCATTCCCAAAGACAAATATTACTCAGAATTAAATAAAATGAAACCACTGCTGCAACAAAAATTATAAATATCTTTTTTAAAGTGCATTTAATAAAACTGGCTTAAAGTTTTATGTTAAATAATTGTATCAAATAGTATACATGCTGGACATGGCAATGTATTCCTGTAATCCCAATGCTCTGGCAGGGTAAAGCAGGATGATGAGTTCAAGCAGCACAAATCTAACAGATACTTAAGATGGTTATACAGCTAGTTTCTTAGTTCACTGACAAGAAAGGTTTGTGCTGATATTGTTTGAACATGGTATCACACCTGTATCTTATACTCTGAATAACTACTATGAAGACAACAATACTAAATGTATTAATTATTATAACTCTCCTACTAACCTGCTTTGAAACTCTGTTTTATTGTTTTGTTTTCTGCTCTTTACAAGAAAAAAATAGGAAAAAATAAAATAAAACAAAAAAGGGTTGAGGATGTAGCTCAATGTGAAGGTCTTGAGTTCAAGTCTACTGCCCCCCAAAATAAAGAAAAAGTAGTAGTATACAGAGCCAAACCATGGTTCACATCTATAAATCCCAATTACTCAAGAGGCCGAGGCCTGAGGATGGCAAATTAAAGGCCAGCCTGGACAATCTAGCAATTCAAACTAAAAAATAAATGCCTGGGAAGGATGAGACTGTTGTAGAATGCTTCTGCATCCCATCATTAATGTCAAAAAAAAAAAACCCAAAAAACCCACACAGAAACCAAGTCAGTAAGGAATGAGAGCAAGAATCACAGCACACAGGTCTCCCCACATACATTAATAATTTAACTGTCCTAAAGTAACTGCTTGGAAGTGGGTCATATTAATTCAAACTGGTAGGTATCAAATAGCTCTGCCAAAAAAAAAAACAAAAAAAAAAACAAATAGCTCTGCCACTTACTAGTTACATATATTGAACAAGTTTTTAACTTCTCTCTGCCTCAATTTTCTCATCTTTAAAGCAGAGCAGTCATTCCTATAGAATAGGGGGCTGTAATACATAAATTAGATAACTCATAAGCATAAAAACATATAGTAAATGCTCAAGAAATGTTACTTAGTATTTAGTAAGGTATATATAATTGGAAAATAACATTCATAAAAAATCTTATTTTATTAATTATAACTTCACTGTTGAAGCAATAAGGTGAAAAACTTTAGAAGGAGGAGACATATACAAAAGAGTAAAAAAATTCATGATTTTAAAGCCCATGAATATACTAATAGACAAATTTCATACTCATCGAATGTCAAGTCATACATGATAGTCACTACCTACTGCTCAACATTATTGTACTATAGTGCTTTGGTTCACAAACTCAATCCTCTCCATGATTCTAGTCACCAACTGAACGAGACAAGAACCAAATCAAATTGCCCCATAAGGTCAACAATGAATTTGATTCAATCTTCACCTAACTCAGTTTGCAACCAGAATCATGGGAAGAATCAAGTTTTGTGAATCAAGGTATCACTGTATTCAAAAGTTCACACATTACCAGGAGCTTCAAAAATAATTGATACCAAAGCATGATCTGATGAAGCTTCTGACAAAGATATAAAAATAAGTGTAGTAAGTTAGCAAAACAAAAGAACAAAAAGAATAAATATAAAAGGAAGATATTTGTGTTAATACCTTCACTTGGTGGGAACAGAGGGTTGAACCCAGGGCCTTCACACTGAGCTACATCCTAGCCCTTTTTTATTTTTTAGTTTTTAAGAGAGGGTCTCACTAAGTTATTAAAATTGCCCAGGCTGGGCTTCAACTTGCAATCTTCCTGCCTAGGCCTCCCAAAGTGCTAGGATTATAGGTATGCACAACTACACCAGACTTAACTTTTATATCTCCTCTCTTTGAGCTGTTTCTGTTATAGTTTGTTTTTCAAAACATGGATTAACTGGCTCAAAAATGGCGTTTGATAAAACATTTTTTAAGTGCTAAAGGTAGCCAAGCACTGTGGCACACACCTGTGATTCCAGCACTCGGGAGACTGAGGCAGCAGGATCACCAGCCTGGGCTACACAATGAGTGGAAGGCCAGCCTGGAATACACAGCGACTCCTTGTCCCAAAAAACAAACAAAACCAAAAAACCCCCCACAACCAAAAAAGAAAAGCTAACAACAAACAGAAGCACAAGTAATCAAACTTAAAAGCAGCAAAACATTACAAAGCCAGTGATAAATTCTTACCACCATAAAATCGAATCATACAGCCAAGGTCAGGATTTGTAGCCTCCTCCTGTATGCGCACAGGATCATCAAATCCCAGCCTGGATAAGTAATCATAAACAATCTGAAGAGGTCGTTCAGTAGGTTCCAGTCTCCTGCTTACACAATTCAAAAGAAAAATATTTGGTAAGTAACAAAAATGTTTCATTTAATTTTTTTAATCTTTCAACATACTTTTGGTTTTTATTTCTAGATCAAGATTTTCTTTAATAGCACATGATACAAATCTAAACAGGTCATTTTCAAAGGATTGGGTCACAGAATCCCTTTATACTTTGTTACTGTTGTTATTATTTTGAAACAACTTGGTGAGACAACTATAATTTTGGTATATAGCTCAGGCTGTCACTGAACTTGCAAAAGCTTCCAACTTACAACCTTGCCTCAATCTCTGACCCTGGGTTGGCAGTATGTGCCGCCATACCCAGTCCCTTTATATTCTTTGAGGACCCCAAAGAGCTTGTTTACCTGGGTTATACCTAATGACATCTACTAAATTAGAAATTGAAATTAGGATTTCCAGATTTATTGCTTTAAAATAATAAAATTCATGGTATATTAACATAAATATTTTTAAATGTTTTCAAAAATAAAATTGACTGGTAAGAGTGGCACTATTACATTTTTGCAAATTTAATAGCTGGTTTAACTGGAGACAGCTGGATTCTCAAACCTGTTCATAGTATATTCAATCTGTTACATCTCATGTCATGCCGTCCCTCCAAAGCTCCAGTGTACACTCATGAAGGTTGCAAATGAAAAAGAAAATTAATGTCTTACTATAAAATAGTTTTGACCTCACCTGTTTGAAGAGTTTCAGAGTGGAGAAAAGCATCACAGAAACACTTCAAGGTCCTTTGAGACTCTCGTCTAAACTTAAATGCAATGGACTTATAAAGGCTATATTTAATCTAACCTAAAATAAAGCATTATATTTGGCCATAAGTGATTTATATAAGCGACAGACATAAATACAGAAGTAGACTTTGGAGTTGTCTACTCTGCTCCAGACACTATATATTTCCAATGTCTTCACAGATTATACCTCCATAAAAACTAGGAATGACCATGTTGGTGGTGCATATCCGTAATCTCAGCCCTTGACAAGCTGAGGTAAGAGGATCAGGAATTCAAGGACAGCCTGGGCTTTATAGGGAATGCAAGGCCACTCTGGCTAACATAGCAAGACCCTGTCTCAAACATGCACAGAAACACAAAAAAGCTAGGACTGATGGGTCCCACATTTCGCAAAGATCATTCAAACACATGATCCTGACTAAAAGCTGAAGTAAAACCAGAATGTCTAGTAATCATTTATGGCCTCCCCTGGTGACACTGTACTTTGCATCAAAATACGAGTCAGGGGTAGGGGGTTGTTTTTGGTACTGAAGACTAAACCAAAGGATTTTCACACTGAGCATTTATGGCCCCTGGTAACGCAGATTTTATATCAAACAAACTTAAAACTATCCTTTTTGGGAGGCAGTACTAGAAATTGAACCCAGGGTCTTCACAATGAGCTATATTCCTAGCTCTTTTTTATTTTGAGGCAGGGTCTTGCCAAGTCACTAAACTCCCCCAGGTGGGCTCAAACTTGTGATCCTCCTGCTTCAATCTTCCAGAGTGCTAGAATCACAGCAATGTGCCACCACACCTGCCTTTAATTTATTTTTTGGTGTACCTATGATTGGGAGTGAATCCAGGGCCTTTGCTGAAAAATATTTTATAAACAAAAATTATCAGTGCTTGTGTGTGTGAGCCAGATGTGGCAGTGCATGCCTGTAGTCCTTGTTTCAAAACACATACACAACAAAAAATAACCTGTGTGTGTGTATAAAAGAGTTTACAGCTGTCATACTAGTGAGACAGGTCTTTTATAGTGCTTTCTTTTGTCAGAAAGAAAGAAGTGATATATACAATGGTATGAATGTAGGTTCCAAAACTCAGTCCCTGGGCCTGAGTCTCAATTCTGCCACTTGCCAACTGCATACTCCCGTATAATTTATTTAACCTTTTTGTCATCAGTATAATGGGAATAACAAAATTCTAACTCATAGAGTTGGTATTAATTTACTTACAAGATGTAACATGTAAAGTACTTAGTAAAGTATCTTGCATGTAACATGCTGACAATTATAATTCCCCAAAAATTTAAGACTGTAATTATATTTTAATTAGAATAAAAACAGAGTACCTTCCCCATCTAAAACCACCCAAAAGCAAGTACTATAGAAAAGCCTATAGTGTCTAAAAGGTCTTAAACATTAAATGGATTCTGTTTAGCAAACTTAAGAATTACATTGATTAGAAAAAAATACATAACTCCCATAATGGCAAAAAGATACACTAAGGACATCTATGTTTTATAGTTAAAAGAACTAAAAAATGCAGTGGGCAACAAGATTTAAGAAAAAAAAAAATACCAAAATGGGAACACTATAAAGCTACATATGAACAACTGCATCAAACTGATAACTAAGAAACAGAAATTAAAGTGATATACAAAGAAGACAAAACTACAATCACCTTGCTTCTCAATACTCAGTCCAGTCTTTAAGCTTCCAGAAACTACAAGATAAACTCAGAAGTTTACAAAGAATCAAAGAACCAAAGAACAAAGTCTAGAAAGACCAATAAAAACTGAACTTAATAGAAATAGAAAATAAGCTCTTTGGAGTAAAAACATTATTAACCCATAGCCAAAGAAAATCAAAACCCACAAAGGTCTATGAGAATACTAGGAATTATCACATCACCATGGAAGAATTTTTCTGAGAAAGATGCATTGTTAAGAGGGATTTCTAATACCCTGCATCTTGGCAGGGTCAAGAAACCATGTAATAAGAATGACTAAAGAAAGATTAACTTAACAAAGAGACTAAGGGTACAACGAGCTATGACCCTCAGATGCCAATAAGGGTTAGATTTAACTCTACATTAACCCCATGAATGGAGCTAGGAACAGTGAGAAGCTACATAGGTGGATTTGTTCTAACTATGAGGGAGAATCTTAATAGATGCCCAATAATGAAAGGGGCTGTCCTACAGAGCATTTTACAGAAAGTTAGAGCACAATCCGTAACAGTTATTTTAGAAAAAACTCCTACAAGAATCAATTTGGCGCACATGACTATTACTTTCTTTTAGAACTCAAGAGACTATAAGGGCCAGACATGGTGAACACCTCTAATTAAGGACTGAGGAGACTGAGGGAGAAGGATCTCAAGTATGAGGCCAACCTAGGAAGACTCTGTCTTAAAAAGCTAGCCAGGCATAGTGGTGAATGCCTGTAATCCCAGCAGTCAGAAGGCTGAGGCAAGAGGACTCCCATGAGTTTGAGGCCAGCCTAGACTACATAGTAAATTCGGGCCAGGCTGGACTACTCAAAAGAGTCAAGAAGTACCTAAGACATCTTCCTAAAATAATACAAATCCATCTGAACCTTCATATTTTAAGATATAAAGTTTAATATATTTAAATATTATAATCTCATATTATGATTACATATTGTGAACAAAGAAATAATTATACTTTTAAACTGTTACCTGCTCAACTTTCCTTTTTTTCTGGAGAAAACTAAGAAGTGGAAACATCCTAACTGATATATTTTACATGCTGAAGTTTCATGGCCTAAAAATTCCCAGGCTCTGTACATTTTGGAACCCCTCCATACCAGCGATGGTGAGCCTTCCAGAGAGCGGCGCCAAACCGCAGCCCCAAACCACTTACTTATCACAAAGCGCCAACGCTGCGATTGAACCTGAATATGGAGGTTTTAGTTTAGAAAACACAACTCTACATTAACATCTTTTGTCTTACAAGAAAAATACAATAATGTGCATGCCATAGGTTCGCCACCACTGCTCTCTATATTTCCACATAAAGATGGTATTTTGTCTGGTGGTAAAAAAAAACAACAAAAAGAACCTCCACATCTGCTGTCATTAATTTAGCTAAACAAGCGATATTTCAAGAAGCACCAAAAAAAGTAAAATGTGAAACTAATTCCATTTACTCATTCAACTTATCTGCTTAAGAGAGTGGATTATGGGGAAGGGATACACAATAATATGCTTACAACTCAATCTTTTGTTTCAAAGTCCCAAAGCTTTAGTAAGCTGGTGGTTATCTGTTAAATCTCTCACAAATCAAAGAGAAATTATATATTGCAAAACAACTGTAAGAGAGTAATGCTGGCAACAAAAAGCTGTATTCAACATCTGAATTACTTCCACTACTGCCTTAGGGTGACAAGATACTGTGGTTCATTTAAACCTGAATATGGCCACATGACAATTTCTCATTAAACCAGGCAATGAATGCAACAATGCTAACAACCACATCAGGGTTTACACCTATGTCAATCTTATTAAAAAGTCAGCATGCTTGTAATCACATCTACCCAGGAGGGTGAGGTAAAAGGATCACAAGTTTGAGCCCAGCCTGGTCAACTTAAAGAGACCCTGTCTCAAAATAAGAAATTGAAAAAGGGCTAGGGATATAGCCCAGTTATAGAGCAGACCTGGATTTGATTCCCAGCACTGCAACAAGACCCTAATCCTCAGGTCTCACTGCGGAGTTCAGGCTGGCCTTGTACTCACAGCAACCCTCCCGTCTTAGCCTCCCAAGTGCTGTGATTAAATTTAACATAATGTCCCCTAGGTTATCCATGTTGTTACACTGTACCCCATAAATGTACAAAATATAATAAAACTTAAACAAAAGACAGAATATGCTAGGGCCACGACAAAAATGCTAATCTTTAGGCAAACCATATTATTTTCTGTTGCTAAAATAATTTAGGCAGAAGAGAGTTCAAATCACTTCATATGACACTTATATCAGGAAAGGCTATGTTTTTAAATTATCATATTCCATTACATCTAATATACCATTTTTATGCACCCCTGTGTAAAAAATATAGCTGGGTGTGGCAGCACATGCCTATAATACCAGCTACTCCTGAGGTTGAGGCTTGGTACCACAAGCTCAAGCCCTGCCTGGATAATTTATGAGACCCTCTCTCAAAATCTGTTTAAAAAGATTGCTGGGAAGAAGTCCCCTAATCCTTAGTAACAACAGTGTCTTAGTTATCCACAGGACCTGTGGGTCACCCCTGAATTTATGTTAGAGACAAAGTGACTCAGAATGCGCACTTGTCACTAGAAAGACCAAACATAGAGTGGAAACTTGGAACTTTGAGCCACTCTGCCCAGACAGGGAAGACAAGAGGGCTAAAGGCTTACTTCAGTCATAGAAGCCAGTAATTCAATTGGTCATGCATTTGTAACAAACCCCAATATAAACTGCAGAAGTTCAGTGGAGCTTCCAGCTTGCTGAATACTGCAAAGTGCCAGGATAGTGGCAGCCCAAGATTTCCTGAGAAGAAGGGACAAAGCTCTGCAACGGGAACCCTCCAAACCTCACCCTATGTTTCTCTTCAGTCAGCTGCTTCTGACTGTATCCTTCACATTAAAACTATAACCATAAGTACGGCACCTCCCTGAGTTCTGTGTGTCTCTCCAGTGAGTTACTGAACCTGAGGGCTACTGGAGCGTCCAAATAGGTAGCCGGCTGTTAGGGAGCTCAGGCGGCCTGAGGGACCCTGAAGAGTCACCGAGGTCTAAGAGGAAGTTGCTCTTGTCTGGGACTATGTCCTTTAGTTTGTAAAATTAGCACCAACCCAGGTGATCAATGTCAGAAGTACATTACAGCAAACCAGATGGTGTCAGAATAATCATTAAGAAAGAAAAAACACTGCCAATTAAGCCATGACCTAGCACGAACTGTAAAAAACATGCTGATTGCACAAGTATTAAAATATAAAACAAGGGCCACGGAGATAGCTCAGTGGCACAGCGCCTGCCTGGCAAATGTGAGGCCGTGAGTTCGATTCCCGGCACCAAAACCAAAAAAAGCTCAGTGCTCTCTGGGTTCAATTCCTAGTATTAATCCCATTCCCGCTGCCCCTTGAACACACAAATAAATTCCTTCTCCTTTCCTTATTGGTAATCAGTTGGGTATGTATCTTGAAACAAATTTTCATTTCATTTCAAAATATGGTGTCAGGGCTCAGGATGTAGCTCAGTGGTAAGAGTACTTGCCTATCTTAAGTTGTAAAACTTTATCACAATAAAAACCACACTGCTGTTAGTCATGAGTGTCTTTAGTTATACTGTCAAGGCTGCCTCAGGTGCTTGAATCCATTCAAACATTTACCTTTCACAGTCCTTTTGCTTTCGCCATAGCCAGCGAAGTCACACAGGACTGTACCCAGTGAATGAGCTGGATGCAGACACGCTGCCACGCTGCCATGAGCCCGCCTTTCCACTGAGCAGCACTCAGCAGCAGCACTTACCATATTTTCATCACACTTCATAGACACTCGGGAGAGAGGACGTCCAGAAGTGCTCCAGAAAGTGGCAAGAACAGGGCGGGGATGTAGCTCAGAGGCACAGCACCTGCCTAGCAAGCGTGAGGCCCTCAGCACAATCCTCCGGACCAACAAAAAAAAAGAAAGAGAAAGTGGCAAGAGCATAGACGGTAAATGTGTCTGAACCGAGGGAGATTAATGGCAACGTGTCTTTCACTGTAATAATTCTTAAAATTTAAACATTCACCATATACTTTATTTCAATCACACCTCATGTGTGTTTGTGTGTGGGTGTGTGTGTGTGTGTGTGTGTGTATGGGAGAGAGACAGAGAGACAGAGACAGAGACAAATTTTGGTGACTTGCAAAAAGTCACTCAGCAAGTCAGTGACAGAAAGCAACTAGGACCCAGTGATCCGTGTAGCTCAGTGTAGCTCAGTGTTAAAATCGTGGGTTCAATATGCAATACCACAAAAATAAAATAAAAATTTAAAAATCAAGACCCCAAGTCCTGCATTATCTTGTTATACACATCCTATTAATTCTCAGTTTATCTTAAAATGGCTATCAAACACTTAGAAATCTTAGTCATTTTAATGACCGAGACTAAAAGTAGATATATGACCATGAGTCAAAGGGCAACCCACTTTATTACATATGATCTGGTTTGAACTATGATCAGTTTTCAGATGGGAGGCAATGGTACACCAGGCTTCACTAGTGAGTCATTTTTCACTCGAACAGGTCAACAGAAATAGGCAAGGTCACACAACCCAACATGAGAAGCAGGAGATAGGACTTCTGGTGTGTTCCATCTGCACCAAGAGTCAGCTTCAGAAATGGTGTTTTCAACCTGAACTCTCTAGGCCTCTTTTACACCCATGAAACAAGGGAATGTTCTCAGCAATTCCCAATGGGAAGTTCTTTGGGGGCAGGGCAATTCTTTGCTGTTTCACACACTGAAGCCTCCCTACTCCTTCCTCAATAAATGTTGGCAACTTTCCAGTCATTGTGACAAGCAAAAGCCCTGACCCTACACATAACTAGAGGTGCTGTTGGGTGGAAGACACTTAGTTTCACTAACAGATGATCTCTCTATGGTTCCCTCAAGTGCAAAAATTCTATAAACTACAAACCATTCATTTATATTCAAGTGACAAGTCCATAAATGGTAAAAAAAAAGAAGAAAGAAGTGATTTGGAGAAAATAAAGATTTTAAATAAAGTTCCACTTACCTACCCTAGTCTAGGGAATCACAATATAAAGATTTATGGGCAAGAGTCTAGTCAACACAGGAGTACTATTAAGAGCTGAATGAGCTGCGACAACCTCAACAGGTGATACCCATTCAGCATCTGGGGTGGGGAGCTCAGCTTGTGGGAGAATGTGTGCTCTGCACACTGTGAGCCCTGGGTCTAACTCCAGGTGGAGGCAGAGGCAGAGAGCAAGAAGTAGCACTTTACTTCCTAGCTGCTCAAAGTACAGTGCGACACTTGGGAACTGAATAGAAATACACAAACTCAGAACCTATCCTAGATCTACTGAATCAGAATCTGTGTTAACAACCTTCACAAGTGGGTAGATGAAGAAGTACTACTTTACAATTATTAATTCATTTAAACATGTATAGTTAATTTAATCCTCATGACAACAACAATGTAAATATTGTCATCCATTTTACAGATTAGTAAACTGAGGCACAGGAAGCATGAAGTACTTGCATAGTATCTTGTCAGTGCCATGATTTAAACCGACAAACTCTTGTTCTAGAATCTAACCCCTAGACAATGGTCTGCCTCTCTCAATTTTTAAATAATTTATACTGTTATCCATAACATAGAGCCAGGTGTGGTGGCTCCTGCCTATAATTCCAGCACTCTAGGAGGCTATTGCAGAAGAATCACAAGTCTGAGGCCACCCTAGGCAACTTAACACTTAGCAAGACCCTGTCTCAAAATAAATAAAATGGACTAGGGATGTAGCCAGTGGTAAAGCACTCCTGGCTCAATCCACAGTATTGGAAAAAAAAAGAAAAACAAAGAGATGGGTATCTAAGTATTTTTTAATAATACAATTAAGCTAATCTATTAGGTGAAGCAGGAGGATGTAAACTTGAATATATGGTATGAAACCAAATATATAATTACTAAGAAATGTACACGTGGTCAAAAAAGATCTGGGATAAATATTACCAGTACAGGTTAAGAACATGAGATCTGCTGGGTACAACAGTGCCAGCACTTGAGAGGCTGAAGTAGAAGGATCAAGAGTTCAAGGCCAGCCTGTGCTGCACAGTGAGACCCTGTCTCAAAAACAAAGAACAATAACAAAAAGAAAATGGAATCTGATAACAGAATGTCATAGTTCAAACTCCAGCTCGATTATTTTTAAGGTGAGATGTTCAACTCTCTTAAGCCTCACCTTCCACATCTATAAAATGGGGACCATAAAAAAGTAATTAGAGTAGTGATAGTTTTTACTCCAGCTTTTTGGGGATGCCATGAGGTAAAGAACACAAAGCTTAAGTACTGAATATTATTATTTGTCTTTATGGTTTTTAGTTTCCAAAAGTTCTTCAAAGAACCTATACCATACTTCAGTAATGCCTTGACTGTTGACTATCTTGTAAAGGGTTATGTGAAGAAAGTGCATACTCCTCTTACTAGATAATATAGAATAAACTCAAGCAATTAACAGCTGAGTAAGAGACTGAAAGAAGATCTTGAAACAGCCATAATTAAACAGTAAAACTCCATAAGGGTGCTGCTGTGCCAGCTCCTCTCCTATAGGACCTTTACTCAGAAGTCTAGCGTCTACCTTGAATGCTGAACATTCCAACTTCCTGGCAGTATCTGCCTGACCTTGAGTAAGCTACTGGACATCTCTCAAAGTCTCAATCCTGGGCAGGGATACAGCTCAGCAGCACAGTGCCTGCCTGGCAAGCACAAGGTCCTGAGTTCAATTCCCGGTACAACAAAAAAATCTCAGTCTTCCCCACTTGAAACAAAATGATACTCCTCCACTGTAGTTATAGTAAGGGTTTAATGAGGAAAACACACACAAAGCTGCCTAGGCACACTGACCAGTGCACAAGCCCCGGAAGTCTGCTGAGACCCAGCGCTGACCCAGCGCTGTCCTTATCAGCACCATCTTCAGTTAAGTTCTAGAGCTCCTGCTCCAGCCATGAAAATACAGCTGTTCTTTCAAACTACAGTTCAATAGTGTTTTCATTATTTTCCAATTGACTGTATCTTCAAAAAGCTATTTCACTATAAATTATCAAGAGGACAGGGCTAAAAACCAGACAAATATTCCATTCTAAGTACTAAGTCACATTTGGGTTCTTTACTAATTACACAACTAGTAGTAGCAAACCCATTCCAGAAAGGTTTTCTCACTTCTAGTATCTCTGTATACATAAACATAGAAAACAAATGAGTAAGTCACATGCTTCAGGGAACTCAAAATACTACCAGCTATAATTTAGGTCAACACTTTCCACCTGATAAAATTAGATCAGACTCAGTGCTGAGATTTAGAAAAGCCTAAGGATCACTCAGTCTGATCCTTTTGTTGTACAAACAGATTTAGGAAATGTAGTTAAATGGTAAACAAGGAAAACATTCAAATGCTAATCTACTGTTTCAGATATTATCCAAATCCTAAAAAGAATACATAGTAAATTTAGTTTACTTTTAAAATTACATCAGCTTTTAGCTTAGCTAAAGGTGTTACTATTATTACCACACTTTTGAAGTGTGAGCTTCCTCTCTAACTTTGAACAGTACTGAACCCACAACTTTGAATCCTATTTCAAGGTATTTCTTTCTGTAATTCTAGCAATTTGGGCACTGAGGCAGGAGGATTCCAAATTGGAACCCAGCCTGGGCAATTCAGTGATTTAGTGGGGCCCACCCCCAAAATAAAAATGTAAAGGCTCTGTGTTCAATCCCCTGTACCACAGGGATTTTTTTTTTTTTTTTTTTTTGCGGTACTGGGGATCGAACTCAGGACCCTGCGCTTGCTAGGCAAGTGCTTATTCCACTGAGTTGTATCCCCAGCCCTACCACAGGGATTTAAAAAAAAAAAAAACTTTATTAGAAGATATGTGAAGAACAGAAAAAAGATGCTCAGGGTTGTGGGTTGTGGGTTTTGTTTGTTTTCTGAGACAGGCACAGGCCAGCCTCACACTACATAGCCCAATCCAACCTCAAACTCTCATTCCTCCTGCCTAGGCTTCTCAAAGGCTGGGGTTACAAGCATATGCCACCATGGCTGGTTAATGGTTAGGTATTCAAACAGCTTTGACATGATGTCTAATCCAAATAACTAATAGTGATTTCTTTCTGTAAAGCTAAATTAAAGAGTTCAGATTTATAGTGTAAGACTACAAGGCTATTTTTCTTCATGTTTATGTAAAAACTATAAGACATGAATGGCTCTTCAACCTGTGGAAATATGCACAACTTCAATCATGAAGAGAACTGAAAATTAAAACAACAAAATAGCAAAATTCTGATGAAATTTGTAAAAACTTCAAGTCATTATGGGTGGGAAAAGATTTCTCCTTGAAATGTTGATTTCACACTTCAATTTGACACAGCCTGAAGGCATAGCTCAGTGGTAGACAGCTTGGCTAGCATGCTCAAAGCAATGGGTTTGTTCCCCAGGACTACAAATAAACAGATACTATAAACAATCATTTCTGTTAACAAGCAGGTATATAATCATCTTGAGTATGTTTCTATATTTACATAATAAAATTTAATAGAAAAAAGGGAAAATGGGAATGTGTTCATATTTTAGATGGAAATAAAAAGTAATCTCTATAAAGAAATTGGCAGTAACTATCAAATTCATAAACAGTCGCATCCTTTGACTCAGCAATTCTACTTCAGGGAAGTTTACCCTGCGATAAATTCCCACAAGAGATACAGTAGATAGGCTGTGCATGGTGGCACACACCTATAATCCCAGCACTAGGGAGGCTGAAGCAAGGAGATCGAGGCTACCCTGGACTACACAGTGAGTTCAAGACCAGCCGGGACTACAGAGCGAAACCCTGTCTCAAAAAAAAAAAAACAAAAAAAAGCGAGAGAGAGATATAGAAGGTAAAATGACATTCACTGCAACACTGTTTGCAGTATTAAAATGAGTAACAATTTGAATGTCCATAATAGGAGATGGGCTAAAATTATGAGAGATTCATAAAGTGGAAAACAATACTATTATAGCCATTAAGTAATAACTATATAAATACTAACATGGAAAGACCTTTAAGAAATATTAAATCAATGTATTATATACATGTATAATAAATATATAAATATAGTATCTCTAGAATACATAAAAAATTAATAATAAGAGCTTTCCTAAAAAAGTCTGGGTGGCTGAGGAATAGGGGACAAAGGGCTTATATCTTACTCTATACACATTTACACATTTCAATTTCATTACATTTACTGTCCAAAAAAATTAACTTTTAAAATACTTATTTTAAATTTAGATGTCTTACAGTGTATTCCAAGTAAAAGGATTCTCAAATTTTCCTTCATGATAGTTTTTAAATTCAAGAGTACAAAGTCAGCATTCTAAGGATAAATCTTTTCTCAAGCCTACTGATGGGTGCCAGGGGCAGACACTAACGGCAGGCCTACGGGCACACCCATAATACCAACACTCTGGGAGGCTGAGGTAGGAAGATTATAATTTTGAGCACAATGTAGGCAACAAAGCAACTCAGGGACATTTTATCTCAAAATTTAAAAAAAAATTTAAAATAAAGGGCTCGGGATGTAGCTCAATGCAAAGGCTCTGGGTTGAATCCCTAGTACTACAAAAATAAAAAATCCTATAAAGTCTACTTCCAAGCAAAAACACATGCTATTTGTATTGCAGAAAGATGAATGAAACTCAGACCTCACCTGACCAGGTCTCCATGAAGCTGTAAATAAAGACTTTCTCTCCCCTCTCCAGCGCATATTTCCGACACTGGTGTCTCTACTGTGCAGAGGACGAGATGTAAGTCAGAGGAGGCAGAGGAAGAGGAGGTGCAGGCGGTGCTTGTGTTGGCAGTGGTTGTGTCAGCTCCATAAAGGTAAACACAGCCTCTCTTCACATCTTCTCTCAGCCAATCTCTTTCTCGAGAACCAAACCTACTTCTCCTATTCAAACAATTTCTGCTGCCATTGCGTTTCATATTTCTCTGAAAAATATCAACAGAATGAAATCATCAGCTAGAACATTTGACTGAATTAGACATGTTCAGTCCTCACACCACCTATTTCATATTCAGCAACTCTTCTGTGGGGCTTCTGCGTGCCATGCCCGTTTTTTGCTTTGTTTGCAGTACTAGGGCTTGAGCCCAGGGCCTTCTAACTTACCTACATCCCCAGCTATGTTTATTTTTTAATTTAGGACAAGGTCTCACTAAGTCACTAGTTACGCAGCCTGAGCTCCAACTCCCGATCTTCCTGCCTCAGCTTCCCAGAGGGCTGAGACTACACATCCTTAACGTGGATAACCTTACTTCCTTTCTGGCTAGCTGTTCATGTCTCCACCTGCCATCTCTGGCCTCTTTATCTGCTTTCAGAAGGTGTCAAAAATAACAAACCCCAGAGCACCATGGTGCACACCTATAACCCCAGCACTGAGGCACAGGGTCACCGTGAGTTCACCAGCCCGGAGAACACAGTGAGTTAAAGCCCAATCTACACATCATGGCTGTGTCCAGAAAAAAGAATAACAAAACATGTATATACCTGCTACCCAAGTTGCACAAATTTTTAACATTTTCCCATATTTAGTTCAGACAATTATAATTTTAAAAATACATACAGTACATCCCTATACATACAGATAAGGCTACCTGATATTCTACTACAATCCCTTCCCTTCCTCCCCGAAAACACACCACACCACGGTATTTGGTATTTATCACTACACATATTTTTATATATTTTTCATATATGTATAATATAAAGTATCTACATTACTATTTTACCTGATTTAAAACTTTATCTAAATCTTGATATAACTTATGTCTCACCCTGAAACTTTGATTCAACACTGGTTTAGGTATATTTGTTAACACAACTAGCTCATTCATTTTAATAATACTTCATTACATGACTTCATGACAACTTATCCACTCTTCCGTTTACCACACACTTATAATTCCAGCACTAAGGATGCTGAGACACAAGGATCATGAGTTCAAGGTCATCCAGGACTACACATAAAAGGTTCAAGCCTGACCTGGACTATACAATAGTACTTCATCCTAAAAAAAAAAAAAAAGGTTTTTGTGCAAGTCTTTTTTTATGCAAATATGTATATTTGCCTAACCCTCTGCCTCATATTCCAAAAAAGCAAGTGCAGTATTAGCACAATACTGCATTTTCCAAGCCAGGCCTGGTGGCATATGCCTATAATCCCAGCACTCTGGGAAGTTGAGAGAGAAAGATC
Organism: Dinomys branickii; assembly: GCA_004027595.1. Classification (NCBI taxonomy): domain Eukaryota; kingdom Metazoa; phylum Chordata; class Mammalia; order Rodentia; family Dinomyidae; genus Dinomys; species Dinomys branickii. The sequence continues at coordinate 109,926 of PVLD010002137.1, forward strand.
ATAAATTTAAGCCCAGCCTGGGCAACCTAATGGACTCAGTGAGACTTTCTGTCAAAATTTTACAAGGGGGGATTGGGGTGGAGCTAAGTAGCTCAGTGTGAAGGACATGGGTTCAATCCCCCATATACTCAGACAAACAGGCAGATAGGTAAACATTCTTTCTATTCATAAGATGTTCAAAAAAAATTACTATGGTATTGCACTTGATAACAAAAGTACACGAGATTCAATATAAATACTGTAAAGCCAAGCTATCTCAAAGGAAAAACAACTGCTACAGCCAATACAGCAAGTTTCTAAAAGTCAGTATCTGCCAGTTCTATTTTATGATGGGCCATGTCTGCTTTCTTTAGTAAAAAAGAAATCTCCACTAACAAAGACACTGAAGAGAAATATAACTGATCTCAGTTCCAAAAATTAACCACTTTTATCTCTTGAGGGCCCACATTGTGTTTGAGTGTGCACCTTTTAATTTCTGCCTAATAAAATTCCTCCTGTGTCTCTTATTGGTTTTTTGCAACAGGGTCTCAAAACTGGTGCTTTGAACCCAACCATGCTGGCCTCAAACTCACAGCAATCCTCCCGCCTCAGAGTCCAGAGTGCTGGGATTACAGGTGTGCGCCACCACACCAGGCTCTGTGTCTCTTAACTGACTAATCCTGAAAATTCTTTCTCCATGAGGGAAGTCAGCGAACCTACAACCATTCTACCGATAGGGTAGGTAGTTTCCTTATCTCAGCTTAAGAATCTCCTCAGACCCTGTCCTATGACAAACTGCTTAGGAGGCTGAGACAAAGGGATAGCAATTCTGAGGCCAGCCTGGGCAACTGGGTGAGACTCTCTCAGAAATAAAAAAATAAAGCAGGGAGTGGTGGCACAAGCCTGTAATACCAACATTTGGGAGGCTGAGACTGGAGGGTCTCCATGAGCTCGAGGCCCGCCTAAACTGCACAGCAAGAAAACAAAATAAAATAAAGGTTCAGTGGTATATTGCTTGCCTAGCATGTGCCAAAGGCCTTGGGTTCAAGAAGCAATACCACAAAAAAATAAATTTCTAAAGATGATAAAAGGGAAGGAAAATCTGGCAAGCACATCCATATGTAAAGAAAAATAAGAGGATAGCCTTATTGTTTAAATTTAGGATAACAAATGCTTGCCTAGCATTCACAAGGCTGAGTTCAACTCCCAGTATCAAAATTAATTAACTAAAATAAAATAAATTTAGGATAACACAAACACACTGGCCATTTTACAGATCTTAGAGATTTGCGTATAACTATTCAAAACTATGAATGTTATTCATTCTTAGAAAAGTAGGATAAATCCTTATTACACATAGGAATGAAGCCTCTTTTCACATCAAGTGTATTTTCTCAAAGCTGACCATCTCAGAAGTAATAAAGGGCTTTCAAGTACTTATTTCATAAACATAAAATTCATCATAATTGTATCACTAAATTAACCTAACCAATGTAGAGTTAACTACTGGTTAATTTTGAATATTCCTTTATTTTTTAATCTTTAAGAAAGACTAACTGTACCAACTGACAAGTATTCTATATGATAGAGTAAAATTTATAAAAGAAATACTACATTCTGCATTCAGTACAGAGAAAAAGAGAAAGTAGACATTATTCTACTTAAAAAAAAAAACTCTAGCCAGGCAAGGGAGGTGGACTGACACCTATAATCCCAGCTACTTTTCTAGGAGGGTGAGGCAACAGGATCACAAATTTTAGGCCAAACTTATCTGAAGCTTATCTCAAAATTAAAAAAAAAAAAATTTTTTATTTTTTGTTTTTTTGAGAGAGGGTCTATACGTAGTGCAGGCTAGAACACATGGTGATCCTCCTGCCTCAGCCTCCCTAATCGTAGGCCCCGCTAAAAGTATAAGTTTTTTGAGACAAGGTCTCACACTATGCAGTTCAGACTGGTCTTGAACTCACTTTGTAGCCCAGGCTGGCCTCGAACTCACAATGGTCCTCCTGCCTCAGCCTCCCATGTGCTGGGATTACACGCGTTTGCTACCACACCCAGCAAAATACAATTTTTAAAAAGGGGCCAGAAGGTTAGTTCAGTGGGAGAGTGCTTGCATGGGATGTGTGAGGCCCTGGTTTCATACCACAATACCACAGTAACAACAATAACAACAACACTAAATAAATAAATAAATAAATAAATACACACACACACACACACACACACACACACACACACACAAAATATATAATATTTATATTATACTGAATGGAGAATGCAGATATTATATATATAAATGTCTACACACATATATCTTAAAATCAAATAACGATCCATTGATTTTCCCAATCTTAAAGACTTCCCTGGGGAAATATTATGTTTTTATTTGATGAAGGTTTTAACAGTCATTTGTAAATATACCTATTCCCTTAAAGCTATAAATTCCATAAGGAATTTTACATTATCAAAACGTATGTTATTGATCATCCTTTACCTCAGAGTATTTCCTACCTGTATGACATATTCTGTCCTATGAAGGCAAACTGCTGAGTTAGAACTTTAGCAGATATTATTGTCCTGAACTAATCAATGGGTATTTAAATGGCCTACAGAATAAACAAAGCAAAGTTTTATAAGGACAATCAAGATGGAGTGATTAACAGGGTATGGTGACAGATGCCTTTAATCTCAGCTACTCAGGAGTCTGAGGTAGGATCACAAATTCAAGTCCAGCCTGAGAAATTTAGCAAGACCCTGCCTCAGAAAAACAAAAAGATGGGTTGAAGATATAGCTCAGTCGCAGTGAGCATGCCTAACACATGCAAGGGCCTAAATTCCATCCCCACCACGATGTAGCTATTCGCTACCACTGGCCTAGTGCTTCCTGCTGGGGTATGTCTTGCTCCATTGCCTCACTCAAGAAACGGCTGGCAAGACCTGAGCAGACAGTAAGGGCTGTCCTCTGAGCTGCCTTCAGCTTTGAGAATCAGCCTCCACCGGAATCACTACCTCACAAACGCTTTACTCTCTTCCTTACTTGAGTATAAAAGCTACTATAACACACTTATCTAAAAGGGGATATAACTATAATCACCTCTCACAGCAAACAAGTGAAGAAAGGGTATATTTAACATTGAAAGACCTTTTTAGGAGCTGGGCCTACAGGTGCAGGCCTGTAACCCCAGCACTAGGAAAGGCTGAGGCAGGAGGATAGCAAAATCAAGCCAGCCTGAGGAATTAAGCAACTTCGTGAAACTAGGTCTCAAAGTTTAAAAAACAAAAAACTAGAAGGGCTGGGGATGTAGCTCAGGGCAAAGACCCTGGATTCCAAACCCAGTGATGGAAGAAAAACAGAATCTTACTAGAAAGTAAAACTTTTTAGAGTAAGCCATAAATTGAACCTCCACTGCTTCAGTTTTACACTTTCAACTCTCTAAAAATAAAAACACGAAGGCTATGATCATTCAAAGGTGGAAAACAATCAAACATCCATATACATTACCTCTAAACACTCATAGTGAAAACTAGGTCTAGAAAAGTGCTTCATACTTAGTGAATTCTATTAGAATGTGAAATGGCTTTCAGTCCACACTTTGCATCCAAAATTCTAAAACAAAGGCTCAGTGGGAACATACCTGTAACCCTAGTTACTCAAGCGGCTGAGGTAGAAGGCTTACAAGTCTGAGGACAACTTGGACAGTTTAAGCAAAACCCTGCCCCCAAAATAAAAATAGGCCTGGGGGTAGCTCAGTAGTAGAAGGTGTGAGGCAGGCTTAAGCTCTGGGTTCACTTCCCACTAAGCTAAGATCAACCACTGGAATCTTTCTAAAAGTCCCCAAATCCAAATTTCGGAAAATCTCTGCAAGAAAGACCTCATTTCTTAATCAGCTCTCTCTCACCACTCGCCTCCCCACCACTACCAAAAAAGCCAAAACTGTTTACCCTTTCAGCCAGACACATATCTCACACATGGCACTTCCTGATAAGCCAGACCAGATGAACATTTTTTAAGTTTACGCACAAATTATATATTTGTGACTATCATTTTAAATATCTAAAAAAAAAAAACAAAAAACTTTGGGCCATTATATCCCAAATAGTTGTTTGACAAATTCCAATAGGTATAAGGCTTATTAAGAAATTTGAGGTAAACTACAAGAAGTTATTTAAATCACTGCATTAAGACTGAGGTAACAGCACCCCCAAAAAGTTTTACGTTTTACAGGGTACAGGTTCATATTTCATAGGTTCAGTAGCTCCATGAAACCCACGGGTTTTCTGTTTCCATCTCTGTGATGTCCCACCAATAATCTTCATAAGATACCGCTCAACAATTAACAACTGCATTTCCTAACATCAGGCATTTTCATTGTTTTGCGAACTGTTTTTGAAACACATCAAATCTTCTCAATTTGTTTTCCTCTCGCACTTCCCTTATTAAGTTTTAAATCCTGCCTATTCCTCTTTTAGAACTGTACAGGAGTTCCAGTCCCCCTCCAGAACACCTAGTTTACGTATTGGACCTACGGAAGAATTGCCCTGCAACTGCTTCACAGCACAGCAGAGCACTGCGCCCAGTGAACCTCGCTTGAGCCCTCCGCCTCGGCCATCCTGACAGTCGCCTCCCTACCTTAAGCCTTCCCTCTGTATTCTTTCGAACTTCCAGTCATCACCTCCAAGGCTCCACTCCCCACTTGCTTGCATCTGTTTTCTTATCCTCCTACTCCTCCAATTCCTGCCAAAAAGCCCCGCTAGCTGCCTGTTGCATAACGGCTCCCCCATTCCCGTCTCCGGGATCTTCAGCCCGGCAGCGCGGGCAGGAATGCCCCCGCGGGCCCAGCCCTTTCTCCCTTCCGCCACACGCCCCGCTCGTCCCGGTAAGCGGCTCCTCGGGGGTTCTCCCCGGGCGGAGCTGGCCGCCTCCCCGAGCTCTCGGAGCCCCGAGAGCCCGGCGCCGGGCGGCCACTCCGCTTGGAAGCCCCGAGGGCAGAGTGCCCGCTCCGCCCGCCCGGCGCAGCTCGCGCGCACCGCGGCGCCCGGCCAATCACCGCCGCCATCCTCTCGCTGGGCTGATGTCTTCAGGTGTCCGGGGAGGGCCCCGCGTACTTGCGGGCGCGCTCCGCCGAATCAGAGTCCCGGGCGCGGCCGAGAAAGGCTGAGGGCGCCTGCGGTGGCGAAGGAGCCCGTGCGCGGCGGCGGCCGGCAGCCCGAAGGCGTGGGCCTGCCAGGCGGGTGGCGCGCGGCCAAGGATGGGCAGCGCGGGGACGGACGCGGCCGAGGCCTGGGCGGGGGCGCGGCGCGGAGGCCTCGGCTGGGGCCGCGGGGCTCCAGACCGGGGAAGACGCGACCGAGCCGCGGCGGGGCGGGGGTCGCCGGCCGCCAGGGCATCGCACGGGGCGGGGGCGGCCTCGGCCCTCACTCGCTTTCTCCTTAGCCCGCCCGCTCGCTCGCGCACCCGCCGCCTCACCTTCAGGACCCGGATCCCTCCCAGCTGGCGGGTCGGCGGCGCTTCGGGCGGCTCCGGGGGCTCCAGCGGGCCCGCGGGCCCCGGCTCCACCTCCCCCATCGGCGTCCCAGGCTGCTCAGGGACGCCCGGCCGGCGCGACGGCGCGAGCCTCGGCCGCGCGCCTGAGGAGCCGGCGGCCCCGCCCCCGCGGCCCGCAGCCCCGCCCCGGCCCCGCCCCCCGCAGCTCCGCCCGGCCTGCGTAGTTGAGCCGCATCTCCGCTGGCCTGGGGCCGAGCTCCGGGTTGTGGAGCCTGGAGCCGCCGCGGGATGGGTCTCCGCCGCCCGCAGACCTAGGCTTGGAGGACTGCAGCGCAGGGGACTTTATTTACTGCTGTGCCTGCCCTCGAAGTAGCGGCAGAAGGAGCAGAGAGGGGCCTGGACCTGTCAATTGCAACCCCGGGCTGCCCTCCGCTCAGGATGGCTCTTCGAACTTATCTCTCCCAGACGTTTTCGCTTTCTACTGCCTTTTACCCACACAGAGAAAGCTGTTGAACGATCAGTGGAGACTTCTAATCTTAGCAAGGTCCCTTCTTATTCCATTAGGAGATGCTCACGACCCTCTTCGGTAAATTCGAATACCAAACGTCACTCCACCCCCCACCCACGTATCAATTCCCGTTTCTCATGTACCAAAATTATCAGAGTTCTCAGCCTTAAGCTGTAATACGGCCTGAGTCATTTTTGTATTTGCAAGTCTAATTCACAAAAATCTTTCAAAACTTATTTTAATTCCTACACTGGTGGTATTGTGGTCAGCTAGCCAAATCTGGATTGACAGCCTGACCCCACCTCTGTGCTACCCTTTGTTAGTCTTTCGTTCTTAAACTGTGGAAGAGATTATTACGTGCCTAGCAAACAGGATTCATATAGCCGTTAGAACTCTAAAATTCCAAATTTGATTCAGTTTCCCAAGATGTACTCTTAATACCTTGTACATTTTCCTAGGAGCCTTCTAGATTTCTTTTAGGGCTTCCTGTCTTGCACAGGTGTTTCGTCTTCAAGCAACTTGTGAGGATTTAAACAGAAAAACAATAAATTCCTGATCTTTGAATAGTTAAGTAAAAGGTGGTATCACCTATTATCCATTGCTTCCCTGGTCTAAACTATACAGCTAGAATATTAATACTAACTACAGGCTTAAAACAAGAGACCTTGGAGATCTAACAAGCCAGTTTATCCATTCAGAAATTACTTTACATGCCAAAATTTTGCTCTGGATTGTCCTGACACCAAATTTTCTGTAAAAAGTCACTATTTTCTCCCTTCACATTACTTCTCATATATCAAAATTCTAGTCTCCAATAAACTTCATTTCTTGGTCTCACTGTAACTAAAAATGATGTCTGTGAGTCTGGAGTAAGGTTGAAAAAAAAATTTTACATTATCATTCTCCTGGGTTTTCTTTCAATTTTGAGCTTATTTTCAAGAAAGCTACTGAACAGCTGGATTTCCATTCCAGAGCTTACTAGTCAATTTCTTCAAGAAAGATTTTTTTTCTATCTGTGGGACAGGCATCATAAAGAGCTAGAAGTGGACTTAACCACAGGCAGGTGGACGATAAGAAAAACAATCGTACTTCAGTGTTTCTAAATGCCTGTTGCTCCAGGTATTACACATTACTACCATGTCCAGTTCTCTTAAGTAGTGGGTCTTTACTGACTGATCACAAGAAAAGATCTTTTCCCAGGACTCAAGTCTAACTTCATTCTGGGGAGCTTAGATGGTTATCGTCTTGATGGAATAACAGGCTGAAACATCAGTTTGGAGTAAAAGCATATGCTAAAAATTATTTACTACTTCATATTGGCAACGGTACTCTTTCAAAAGGAAAAAAGCCACCAGCCCAAATGTTTCAAGGGATTGTTTATGATACAGCTTTTTCTTTTTTACGTATACATACAGCTACCTTTAAAGGTCCCCATGATTTAAGATCCAATTGAGTAGTGACAGCCAGTTGATTATTTTCTGCTCAAATCATACACTGCATACTTTGTTTCAAAGGTCACATTATTTATGCTCTCCCCCAGTTCAAGGCAATGTGCATTATGTATGCCAGGGGTTATGTAACTATAATTTCTGGAAACAGTAAACAGCTGAGACTAACCCTAAAAATAAATTCCTCTGGGATTTTTTTGTGTGTGTGCAAAAATCCATCTGCCCTCACTGCAGGTTCATTACAAAAATCACTGGATCATGCCAAAAGACAGAAAAGTCATTAGAATTCCTCCATTCTTCCTATAGCAACTGTGCATTCACTTTACATTCTTTATGCCAAGAGCTCTTTCCAATCTTCATTAAAAAATAGGAAGACAGTCTGAAGAAGGAAGGGTCATTTCTATCAGATTTTGGTAGAGGAACCACACAAGATTTGTTTTATATCTAGTGCCCACTCTTCCAATGGTCACAAAGTTATGTTTGGGCCTAAATCCACTGTTAGTCTACCATAGGGTAAGCAGATTTAGATATTCTTTCCCTTGGTTCCACACAAACAGTATTTACTGGCTTCAAAGTCTGAAGGGATATTTTTCCTTGAACTTTGTTTTCTTGTAGCGCTGGACTCAACCTCAGCTTTGCACATGCAGGGCAAGCGCTTTACCACTAAGGTACAGCCCCAGTCCTTTGAAACTGTTCCTCAAATATGAGGGCAGCTGAATGGGATCATGGCACAGAAAACACTTAAAAGTGATTAAAACTTAATTTGATCCTTCTGGAATAAAACCCAAATTTAAGCACTGTTGACTGTGGTGTTGAAAATGTCTGGTGTCTATTTACTGGCTAGGGTTTTCCTGATAGCTTTTATATTTTCATCTAATTACATGTAATGTGTCAAGTAAATATTAGAAACAAAAATGATTTTTAACTAAGCCATATAGAAGACTGTAAAAATACTGCTTATCAAACAGTCCAAAGGGCACTTCTGCATAAACCAGATAACTGTGCCAAAGCTTACACCCTTCCCGTTTTTAATCAAGTGACAGCCACATCCTCCCTCCCCTTTCTCAAGGGACTGTCAGGGATCATCAGAGTAATAGAAAACCTAAAGCTTGCCACCTCAAGAAAAGAATTCATATTTAAAAAAAAAAATTTCAGGTAAAAAGGCCATAAAATATAATTCATTTTTGCTAAGCTTTTCTTATCCCGCAACAATTTACAGAAAACTTATAATTAAAACCCCATCACCCTTAATATACATTTCATTTTGATATTTCTCTGCCTTAGAGTATTAACTTACATGAATAAGCATGGAAGTAATCATAATACAGTCAAAATGTCCAATTGTTCTTAAAACATTTTACAATTCCTATAAATTTTTTAATTTCTCAGATTCTTCTCTTGGTGAAATTTCTGTATATAAGGAACACTAGTTAAATTTAGCTATATGCTCTGGAATACAAATTCATTCAAGGCTTCTAATTCACTTGTAAGAAGCAAGGAAGCAAATTTTAAATCATTGAGTATTGACTTTTTATTATTAGTCACTGTTCATAATTTGTTTCAACCAAAAGACAATACACACAGATTTCTAATGCATCCCACGTAAATGTTTACATCCATTTTATTCCTCACTCGCCTCTAAGACTTATTTAATTTTAAATTTTTTTACATCTCAAAAATATGTCTGCAATAATTAGAACTTCATTTAGCTGTCCCACTTGGAAACAGCCTTTTAATATTTTTACAGTAAAGAAGATGTGATGGGGCTTCATGAAAATGTAACTTACAACATTATGAAAGAAAAAGGACTTTACAGGACACAGTGGGAGTTCACAAAGAGTTCCAAACTCTTTCCCATGAGGTCCCCAAATAAAAGCAAAACACACAAAGCCCAAATGCAGGTTCTTAAAAAAAACGAAACTCCAATGCTCCATCTTGAAGCCAGAATCAGCTTTGTGGAAGTTTATGAAGCAACTGGGACAGCTGCTTCAGTATTTCCTTCCATTTAAGTGTTCCAACTCCTGGAACTTTGTCGATGGGGCCCACACTGCTACTGCTTAAAAAGCTTTTTCACTTCCAGTTCTACAAGCAGCTCCATCCTCCCAAGCCAAAGCTGGTCAAAAATGCTTTAAACTTCAAAACTCGCAGAGCAATCTCTCTTCAGTGATCCTCCCCACTCCCGAACTCATGAATATACCAATATACACAACTGCTCCCCAGCCACATAGTTTGTGAATATGCGCTTTTTGCTCTCTAATTCTGCTTAGGACACTGTAGTTAAAATACATTTCACTAGGAAAAAAATACACATTCATACTCATTCTTTCTTCTAGTTCTTATGGCCCAAACATATTTCAAAGCAGAAGATAATCAAGTTGAACCTCAAAAGTAGTATTCCCTAATTTCCAACCTCTTCTAGAAGGTCATAAAAATGGAAAGCATGTGATATAGTAAATGGAAATATTTGAACTATTAATGCTGGACAATTTTAAAAGTCTATTTTCATAAGTGAGTGGGACAAAGAGTACAAACCAAAACTTTAACTAACCTAGCAAGAGGAAAGATTCCTCTTAAATGTTACACTGAGGAATGTTTCTTTAAATGAGAAAGGCCTTAAACTTAACAGATGGTCACTATGCGCAGTGAAAAACTTTCATGACTATCTGAACCACCTCCAGGGGCCAGCACCAAAGCTGTGTGGGGAAACTTCCCAGAGAGAGCACCCTTCCTACAGTTGAGATTACTCAGATTCTCTTAGGACGACTGGGGGACGGTGGAGGACAGGCTACTAACTACTCTCAGAAAGGAAAATGATGAGGTACAAGTGCATGTGAAATTATCCAAGTGTGTGAGGACTCACTGCTTACTGCCCTACGGTTATTAAACAGCCACAGAAATCACCCTTTCATCGCAATGGCTCTGGAGTTGTAAAACCCATCCAAACTTGCTCCCCCTTAAATGGTTGTACTTGGGAAAAAGAATTGCTGAAATGTGCAAGTGATCACAGAAATTAAGAGATTTCTCCTTTTAGATGCAAGGCCAAGTGAGAGGAAAACTAACGCTGATCCTAGAAACTAAGGCACGCTGAAGCTTTCAAAGATCCAGTCATTTGAAACAGTCTTCATAACCATCAGTATCCTAGGCAGTTATGTGGCTGCTAGTCGTTCAGGATGGTGCTCAGGTTCAGTCCTGAAATCAACTCACATTCTATCACAGCACCCTTTGTGTTAAGGCCATGATATTTCATTCCTTCCAGACAAAGCCACGGATGATCATCAACTCTACCTCAAAACTCTGATCACCCAAGCAGACGCTTTGTCAGCAGAGTAGACTCTTTCCAGCTCCATTAGCTAGCACTGTGTTATAGCACGGTCTTGCGCAGGTCTCTTCTGAGATTCAACTCACGTCAACCAAAAAAACCTGAGCTGGTTAGCTAAAAATGTAAGGGAGAAAGTAAAGCCTCTAAACAGAGAGGAATGTTAAGACAAATTCTATTCAAAAAATCCACCATTGTGTTAATCCTATCATGTTTCACAGCATTAAATATCCATCCAAGGAAATCAGTCTACAAAGAAACCTTTAAAGGCTATTTTCCATTGCACAGGCACAGCAGTCGTCGGAAGTGTGTGCTAGTCCACACTTACTGTAAACAGGAGATGTATCCTGTTCTTGACTCAGCCAACCGTTAAGCCAGTGGAGTAAGTTTTTTCAGAATCTTGCTCTTATATACAATTAAGACCAGAAAGTTTCCCTTTTGGAGCCTTTAGTTCAACTCCAGCTTGTCAAATGTTAGGAATAGTCTAGCGTCTGATACAGAGCTAGGTTTGACAAGACACTGAAGATTTTAAGTAAAGGCATGGTGAAATGGAGTGGGGGAAAGGATATCTTACGGGGTTTAAGATTGAAGCCGGAGTAGTCATTATACTGTACAATACAGTAATAACTGCAAACATTTTAAAAGCAAGGTGGGCCCCACTTTTTTCTTCTGCTATACATAGACATGGTGCGTGTATACTTGAACATACATAGTACATCCAATGTGTACCACAGTGAGCTCCACCTCATTCCAGCAACTCAATTTTAAAGTTTGATAACACAAGGATCCTTTCTAAAAAGCACTCGGCACTCTTACTAGTTAAAAAAAGGTCAAGTCTTTAATACAGATATTCATGAGATTGGTCTCTTTCAAGAGATCAATTTCTCAGACTCAGGAAAGGATAATCCTACCCTATGGCGAACATAAGACTTCCTCTGACATAGAGGGCAAGGAAGCTACAAGGCTTCATTCCAACACCATTAAGTACAATATAGGAAAGATTTCTTTTAACCGTGTGGTCTTTATTTCAGTGCCAGTGTTACAGATACAACACAAATGTTCCAGTTAAAAGGAGGAATTCAAACGGAATGCCAAGGTCCAAGCCAGGCTTTGGAAATAAAAAGGGAGGTTTGGAGTCATGGACAAGATGACTCCCATATGCTCCAGGATGAGTCTTGCTCTTCCTATGGGCAAAGGTTTTCGTTAAGGAGTCTGTTCTTTAAAACTGGTGGACTTCTCTTTCCACCCATTTATCACAGTTCAAATGGGCAAGTGATGGGCCTGGGAAAAGCTTTAAAATTGTGGTGGGAGTATGGTCATTAATAACTATTAATGCATCTTTTAGGAGGTATCCACTCTGCACTTTAAGGGGAATCAATTTTGAAACTCATGGAGAGTATTCATGACTATAGCTAAAGAACGGAGAGAAAGGGAGCTGGAAGAGCCCTGGAAGTTTCTATTACAAATAGAGCACCATACCCTTCATGCCAAGTCTCAACGAAAGCTCTTTTGAACTGCGTCTGTCCAGTGTTTACAAATAACCTCTCAAGGTCTGACCAGTTCTTGATAACAAACATACATACATACATACATACATGTGTGTGTCTGTGTGTATACAGCAATGCACGGAAAAGGCTACCAGGAACCTAATGCCTCTTTCAAATATTGGGGGAACCGGTAGAAAAAGGCAGGGCTCCCTAATGTTCATTGTTACATTTCTATTCTCAATCCCAGATGTAAAAATTGCCTGAAGATGGTAACCCAACTCGTGAGGAATAAATACCCCACCGTGCCCAGTCCATAGAGAAACAACAGTAGAAAGAAGGGGCCACTCTGCTGCAGAGATGAAGTGAGTGTTTTCTCGCCATGAATTCCAGTCCTCTCCTCCAGACCAGCTGCTTTTGGCCTCAGGGGCCCAGGGAATGTTGATTCTGGCTGCAAATGTGGGACGGGTGGAGAAGAGTGGAAAAGGGAGAAGAGTAGGAAGAGTGCAAAATAGCCTCCAGAAGCAGCCAGCCTTAACAGTGGAGGAGAGGACAGTAGTCTTAAACAATGCTTCAAGGTCAGCAATAACTTCAGGAAAATCCTCAACAGTTCTCTTCTGCTCCTCATGCCCATGGTACAGTTGGGGGGAACTTGCCAGCAATCACAACCTCCTTCCCAGAGTTCCTTTGATTGAGTGGGGTAAGAATGAGAATGGTGATGGACCCTCATTGCCAGGACTGAGGGGGAAAGTTGTTCACCTCTGCTAGATCTTGCATTGCTGAGCCCTTGTGATTATATGTAAGCTTGATCCTCATTCGCAGCTGTTGCTGTAAAAGGGAAAGAGAATCACACATTAGTACTTTAAAATAAAATCACAATCTGCCCAGTCCCCAAGGAGAGTTTTTTGTTTGTTAGTTTTTTATTGAGATGAAGTCTCACTGGGTTGCCCTGAACTTCAAGGCTCAAGTAATCCTCCTGTCTCAGCCTCCCAAGTGAGGGACTATTAGGTACATAGTGCCATGCTTAGCTGCACAAATCACCACCACCCCTACTACTCCCATGCCCCATACACTGGGGATAAACCCAAGATCTTATGCAACCTAGGCAAGACCTCTGGTGCTGAGCTACATTCCCAGCTCCTTTTTATTTTTATATAAGGTCTCAATAATGTGCCCGGGGTTGGCCTGGAACTTGTGATCGTCCTACCTCAGCCACTAAGCAGCTGAGACTACAGGAACAGGCCATCATACCTGGGTCTCCTAAGTAACAATTGGTGAGTGCTTTAAAAGAACATTCAACCTTTATATAGAAGTCTCCAGAAAAAAAAAGATAAACATACACTCATGCTCTACATTCACATATACTGTTGCTTTTCTTCCTGCAAAATCCATAGTTAAGTGTCAACGTAAATTGATTCATTCCCAAAGCATAAAAGAAAAAAGCTAATCCACAGGGAACAGCAATTTTTGAAGAAAAAACACTTTTTGCAATATACGGCAGATTTCAAATATTAATGCTCTAAGAAACGTTGTCAAAAAAATTTGTGCTTGTGCTAATGGCAAATACAATATTCAAAATATAGTGAACAACATGGCAAGTTGTTACAAGGAGGAAATTATTACTGGCCTTAATGAGGAATTACTAAATTTTCAAGGTGAAAAAATTCTCTAGACAATTTCCAAAATTGATGTGAAAATCAATTAATTGCTATTAAGATCAATTTAATTTTTTGAAAAGATATAGGACAAGTCTTTCTGAATTACAATTTCTAAAGCTATGTTTTCATTTGACTGCTTCATTTAAAATACTTCCATTTTTGCTATCCAGACTTAGCAATTACAGCAGGAAATGGGGGTATTTGGTTCAACAAATGCTCTCACCATAGATATCAAGTTTTATATAGGGACATAAATATCTAAGTTTCACCTTCTCAAAGCTATACCTGTAATCCTCAAGGAGGAGGGGAGGCAGAAAGAATGTACGAATGAGTGCGTGCTTGAGTATGTGTGTGCACGCACATGCTGCTGGGGCGCAAACTAGGTAAACCCTTAGGTATGCTAGGCAAGTGCTCTACCATTGAGTTCCATCGCCAGCACCTCAGATTTTTTACGGGGAAGGTTAGGTTTTAGTGAGATGTCACTAATTCATTTGATGTCACTGGGATCATTTTATTTTCTACAAAAGAACAAAGAAGTCAGATTAGGAATTTTGATTGATGTCTTCTCTATGAGTCAGAAAACCCCAAAGAAATAAAGCAAAAGTTTATTTTACAAAATAAGGTTAGATTGCCTAGATATTAGCTTTAAATGTAATACTCACCTTCTGTGGGTTTAGAACTTTAATGACTTGTGTGATGGTCCCCGTATTAAATGCTGGGACAATGCTGCTGCTAGGAGACAGAAGCTGCAGCTGGAATGTCTAAGGGGGAACAAAGGCCACTCCTCAGAAAAAGTAATACATAGTGTTCTGTCATAGTTTTCTGCAAAAATTTAGACGCCCAGCTAATGGGTCAAGTCACAGATTAACCCTAACTTTTGCCCACTATTTGTTTTCCAGCTACCTGCCATTCACAGTAGGGGGCTGTCACTCATTGTACTTGTAAAAACACATTGTTACATCTTTGATCATAAAATGTGGTAATACATCACCCTGTCCTTTCTGATAGAAGGAATTTTAGCTACTACCTATCAAAAGACAACCCATTCTTATCCTGGCACTTTTAACAGTAACTGACCGACTATTCAAGTGAAAAATGAGTACCTACAGCAAAAAAACAAAAAGAAACAAAAGAACAGCTTTCCAAAAATATCAAGCTACATGCTAGTCACTGACTATGCCTCTGTGCTTTTGTGTAACTGGATGACTAGGCTCTAGAGACCTGATCCTTTGTTTTTTTAAAGACCGCATAATCTGAAATGTGTCAAGACTTCCCCCTATGTGAGAGAGGAAGGAAAGGCTTGCAAGAGGCAGCTTGTTAATGTGTAAGTAGAACATCAGGACCACTCCATTAAAGACACAAGGCCCCAAGAGAAAAACTACATGAGAACTAGCCTGTATATCGAAAGACCTGGATGAAAGAAACACTGTAATTTGTAGCAGCTGCTGAGTTTTTTTTTGTTTATAGGAATGAGTGATGAACATGCTACGAGCAACTGAGGTGAACCACACTGCACTAAGTAGCTATTCTATATATTAGGAATTGAAAAACCTTTTCTAAGAAAAACAAAGGAGTCTTCTCTAAAAGCAAGCAAAAGTTAGAAGGGTAAAGGTTCAATCTCAAATCAGATTAATTATATTGGACCTAACTTGTAATTATTTTTCAAGATGAATTTTGTCAGCTAAAACGGTATTCATTACTACCACTTTTCATTAAAGTTAAGTTACTAAGAAACAAAACAATACCCAGTAAACTACAAGATAATTTTAAAATCCACTCCAATTTTTGAGATACTAAAACATGAAAATAGGCCAGGCATGGTGGCACCTGCTTGTACTCCCAGCACTCAGTAGGAGGAGGCAGGATGTCAGACAGCTGTGAATTAAAGGCCAGCCTGGCCTATGAAGTGAGCTCAAGGCCAGCCTGAACCACACAGTGAAACCCTGTCTCAGACAAATAAAATCTAAAAAATGAAAATAGTATATAGTAGAATCTATGAACTGGTAACTTCAAGATATATCATAAAGCATTATATATATCTATATATTACAACACCAAGAACAAGGTCATTTTTTTGTGTGTTTTGGTTTGGTTTGGTTTGGTTTGATCTGTTTAGTTTTGTTTTAAGAGTGTTTCACTGGATGGCCTGAAGCTCACTATGGAGCACAGGGTCGTTTGTAATTCCTGATCATCTTGCTTCAGCTTCCTGAATGCTGGCCATGCTTTACTAGCAAAGGTGAAATAACAAATGTAAACCCTAACTTGTAGGAGCTAACATTACTAAGCAATGAACACATGAAAAGTGTGTCCAATAGTATCTAACATAATTCATTTATTTCTCAATGCAACCCTATGAAGAAGTAGCTATTATCACTGTTCCATCTGCAAATAAAGAATCTGAGACACAGAGATTAAGTGACTTGCTTCATGTCATACAATCAGTGTTAAGATCCAAACAGAACAGCTCTAGAATTCATTGATGGTTCTTAACCATTCCTATTACTGCTTTTTAAAACATCAACATAACCTGACTCCTAAAAATTCTCAGCAAAGTTTGCAAGTCAGTGTCATCCATAAATATCATCAGCCTCTAAAACCCGTGCTGCCTGAGTGCCGATACTTCACATGTCAGTGGAAAGATTAGGTTAGCCTAGCCTCCAGCAGTGGTTGGCATAGCATGGCCCACCATCTGTTTCTGCAAGTAGTTTTACAGGGAAAGAGCCACAGCCACCTATTTACATATTGTCTATAGCTATTTCTGCACTGTATTAGCAGTACTAAGTATAGCAAGAAATGATACAGCCCGAAATAAAATTATTCTATAGCCTTTCATACAAAAAAGTTTGCTCACACCTCATTTGAAACTTTTCTTTATTGAAGATGTCATTGTTCCAAAAAGACATAAATACCCCTCAATCTTTTTTTCTTTTTCTTTTTGAGACGGCTTTGCTCTGCACTTTAGGCTGGCCTCAAACTCACAACGATCCTCCTGCCTCAGCCGACCCAGTGCTAGGATTATAAGCGTGAGCCACCACGCCTAGATAAATACCTTTTTTTTTTTTGATAAATACCTCTTAAATTAAGATTTGATATAAAGAAAACCTCAATTCACAAAAACAGTCATTATATAATATGCAGTAAACTGCATGTTAATGAAGGAATAATGTTTTATCACTTAAATATCAGGAGATGAAAATTTTAATTGATCTAGTAAATAGAAGATTATGCCAGTAGGCAAAATCCTTGTTTTTTAAAGGTACTGAGGATTGAACCTGTGTCTTCACACTAAGCTATGTCTTCAGCCCTTTTTTTATACAGAACTTTTACTTTGATATACAGTCTCACTAAGTTTTCCATGCTGAATTCTAATTTTCTGTCCTCCTGTTTTAACCTTCTAGAATGTTATAATTACAGGTGTTTGTCAGCATGCCCAACCAAAGTCCTAAATCTTCATTAACTTTAACTCTACATTGGATTTTGATTTTAGATGTCCTTACTACAATACTGACTGCACCTATCCTCCCGACTATCCTCTAGAATCCTGCCCACTACTACTAAATTTTCCTTCTTTATTCTACTATACTAACCATAAGAGTATCTATAACCAAGTAAAAATTATTCACTAAAAATGACATGCCTCAATGACCCATAAGTTTAACTACTATTGTTGGCTAGAGTTAAATCTGCAAATTTAATCTCCAAACATTAATATATACCTTTCACCAAATTCATGAGGAAAAAAACCCAGCTAATCTTTAATCAAAGGAAAACAGCAAAGAAAATATAGATAGTACCTTTGGTACTGCAGCCTGGAAAACAAAGTCCGTCATGTCTAGCTCTGTGCTGTTGGAGGCCTGTATCGTTATCACTGTTACACTGGGGTTGGTATTTGACCGTTCAAAGGTGAATTCTATCTTCAAGCCATTCTTACTGTATGCTGTAATGGAGGGGATGCCTGGGAAACAGAGGAAGGTAAGTCTTATTGTAGTCAGCCCAATGCTTGAGGAATTATTGTTACTGCCTTTCCTCAATAAGCATCTCTCATTACTAAGTGCTCCAAGTGACGATGGTAACAATAACTGTACCTGTAGTGATGTCATTGAAGAGAGGCTGTGATGAAAGCCCATCCAACAAGAAGGGGGTCTGACCGATCTGTGGGACTGAGGCAGGGGTAGGAGCAGCAGGTGGAGCACCTAAAAGAAATAGTCCAATGGAAAATCAACCTTAGCCAGCATGACAAAGCTCACTAAGAAAACAGAAGATTATTATGTTCTCAGGTTAAAGAAAAGATTCTTTAGACAATAAGCGAATAACACAGACCAAAAAGGGAAGAATTAAAAGTTCAAATTCTTTAATTCCTGCTCATTAAAAAAAAATGGGAGATGAGAAGCAGGAGAAAAATGCTATAAAAAAAACAAATGGACAGGCATTTACAACTATACCTATCTTCTACAAATCTGTGAGGAAAAGATAATCAACTAGAAAGTGGTAAGATACGTGAACAAGCAATTCACAGAAGAGGGAATGCACACGAAAAGGGACTCTTACAATTCTGCAAGAGAAGCGTTGAACAACAGTATAAAGTACCCTGAAACCAAATTTCCTCAACCTTGACACTAATGATATTTTAGGACACAAAACTTCATTTAGGGGGCTGAATTATACATGAGACAAGGGGATATAGCTCAGTGGAATAAGCGCTTGCCTAGCAAGCGCAGGGTCCTTAGTTCGATCCCCAGTACCTCAAAAAAAAAAAAAAAAAAAAAAAAGAGTATACATGAGACAATGTTTAGCAGCACTCCTGGCTTCTGTGCATTAGATCTCTCCCAGCTGAAACCCTGTAGTACATCCCCTACACCTCAGCCTCCCATGCAACCGCAACTGAGATTACAGTACCACCCAGCCCAGCTTCTAGCAATGATTCTCATTAATTCTTACATATATACACAGGTTTGTACAAAATGTGTTCATAGCGAGATTTTTTTTTTCTTTTTGAAACCGGGTTTCGCTATATAGATAAGGCTGGCCTTGAACTTGCAGTGATCCTCTGCCTCACCTCTCCAGTGCTGGGATTACAGACTTGCTCCACCACACCCAGCTCAAAGCAAGATAATTTTGGGGGGCAAGAGGGTCTTTTTGAGAGAGTCTCCCCTATGCAATTCAGACTGACCTTGAGCTCACTTTGTAGCCCAGGCTGGCCTCAAACTCGCAATGATACTTCTGCCTCAGTCTCTTGACTATTGAGATTCAGGCATGTACCACCATGCCCAGCCAAAATAATTTTTAACAGTGAATTGAGAACAACCAGCTGGGTGTGGTGGTGTACACCTGTAATCCCAGCACTTGGGAGGCTGAGGCAGGAGGATCATTGTGAGTTCAACACCAGTCTGGGCTACAAAGTAAGCTCAAGGCCAGCCTGAACTGCATAGCAAGATCTTGTCTCAAAAAAAAAGAACAACCAAAATGTTCACCATCAGGATATTGCGTTGCTGGTATGACATTATAAAATAAACATATCCAACAGTAAAAAAGAAGTACATATCATAAATTATTCACACAAAATGTTTATTAATAAAATTAGAATACATTCAACTGGATACCTTTTTTTGCAATAAGAGTAACTGAATCCAGGGCTTTGTCACTGAGCTACATCCTTATCTCTTTTTAAATTTTTAAAATTATTTTGATGAGGTCGGGCACATTCAGAATGGTATAGCCATAGACTTTTTACTTATTTTGAAACAGGGTTTCACTAAATCACTAAATTGCCCGGGCTGAAATTAAATTTATACTACTGTTTCAACCTCCCACAGCACTAGGATTACACTCAAACATTACACTCAAGCATCCATCATGCAGTGTAGATACTATTTCTGAAGTAAAAATTGGCAAAACTTGTATCTTGATACAAAAATTGTATCAAGAAATGTCCAGAAATGGTGTGTGCCAATGTTAAATATAGTTTTAGGCAAACCAACAGTTAGCTCTGGAGTCATAAGGAAATGGGTCCTGGGGATATAACTCAATGGCAAAGCATGTGCTTAGTATGCACAAAAAAGCAATACAAAAAGTAAAAAATTTTTGAAAAGAAGGTATGGGATGAGGAAAAACACAAACCACATAAGAAAAACCAACCCGCTTAACAATATTTTATTTTCCAAGTTAGGTAGATCAAGACAGTCAATGAACTTTTTAGATATTAAATGTTGCATAATAAAATTTTAATGCACATTACCTTGGGAGAAGTGATATAAAATGGGGGAATATCACCATATTATCATTTTTATTTGTTCCTCTCAAGTAAGAACAAGTTGAAGATAATACAACAGAAGGCAAGCCATAGGATAAATATGACCATGAACTGAAAGAAACCCAGACTCTAAGAAAAGGTCTGAGAAAATTCATCAAAGTAAAGAATGTGTATTTAAAAGAGATTTCAATTACTCACAAAATTAACTAAAAATAAAATACTTTTTTAAAAACTTGGGGTGTAGATCAGTGGTAGAGAATATGCTTAACACATGCATGCATGGACCTGGGTTCAATTCCAGCAACCCTCCCAGAAAAAGAATTAACATAATAAAATAAAGAAGGGCCAAAAACAATTTTTTTAAAAAACCAGGATATTTTTATTAAAAAAAAAAAAAAGGTACTAAAGATAGGGGGAAAAGACCAATATACTAAAAATCACCAAGAGGGTAAGAAATACACAGATAAGTATACAAAGCACAAGAAGTGAACATGTGAGAACACCAAAGAGCGTCAAGGAAGTACAGTAGGTTCCTGATGTATGAGCTAGTTCCATTCCAGGAGAATGTAAGTCAGATTCACTCGTAAGTCTGACAACAGGAGTCTTACATACCTTTGACACAAATATACAATGTAAAGCATAAAAACCAAATGCAAGGTCCATTTATATCTGTGAAAGTCCGTAATTCGAATGTTTGTAAGTTGGGACTTCACTATACACAAATATTCATATAGTTCTCCCAGTTTTCATAAATCTAACCTATAAATTTTCCTATCAATTCCTATTTTCTAACAATTTTAGAGGTAAGCATGGTGGCTGGCACATGACTGTAATCCTAGGACCCTGTGAGGCTGAGGCAGAGATTATAAATTGTAGTCCAGCCTAGGTAACTTAGCAACTTAGTGGGACCCTGTCTCAAAAGATAAAAAAAAATCAATAGGAATGTAACTGAGAGAGGCGGCCTTGGGTTTCAATCTCCAAAAATCAGAAATGTGTCTTCAGAGAAAATGAGAAGCCAGCCAACACATATATTTGAACAACACGTAAGTCCCAAACCCCTTCAAATTTTACTTTTTTTCTCCTATAAGGTACAGCTCCGGACTTTCTAAAAACACATACTAATCTATTTTTAAACTGGGAGTAGAGGTGCATACCTGTAATCCCAGAATTGTGGGAGGCTGAGGCAGAAGACCAACCTAGTCAACTTGGTCACTTAACAAGGCCCTGTCTCTACTAGAAATAAAAAAGGGCTGGGGATCTAACTCGGTGCAAGGCCCCTAGATTCAATCACAGCACCATAGTAAATCTTATTTTCATGTATCCATTGGTTTAAATTACAGTACAATAATGTATAGCTGTAAACACATATCAAAGAATCTAGAATTCAAAACTTTAAGAATGTAAAGAAAATGGAAAAGTTATGTTTAAACACATTGCGAGGGCTGAAGCTATATAGTATAGCTCAGTAGTAGAGTGCAAAAAACACACACATACACTATGAATAGGGAAAGGAAAGTCTGGGCTTTTTAACATTTAACTTTTTGTCTATTTGTTTTGGCAGCAGAGGGGACTGAAGCTAGGGATTCATACATGCCTCCTACAGTTCTGGGATTGTAGGCATATACCACCATACCCAGCTTGAAAACTGATAAGCACGTATTTTTAACATGCATGAAACCCTAGATGGTAAATCCCTCAGTACTTGTGAAAATATTTTACTTTGAGGCAAAGTCTTGTTAAGTCACCCACGCTTAACAAGACTTAGAATTTGGCCTAGAATTTGCTCTCTTCCCACCTGAGCCTCTCAAGTAGCAGGGACTACAGGAGTGTGCCACCGCACCCAATAATATTTATACATGATACTAGAAAAACAAGCAGGAACAAAGACAAAATACTAAAACTTCCTAATAAATGAGTCAAGGTTATTTTTTAAAAGTTCAAAAAGGAAATTCATCTGTAATGCACATATGTAAAGTACACATCCTCCATGACTGAAAAAAATCAACTGAGTAATAGTTTCAATATTTCAACTATTAGGGCTTTTAAAAAGTAATAATATAAACTCTTATGAGTGTACAGTGAAACTGGTAGCCATATAAATTAAAGGCTAAGTAATATTTACCGAGTGGCTACTATGTGTCATGCACTGAATGGATCAGTAATCCTCAAAAATATTCCATGAGGTTAAGTATTAATCATCCATATTTTGACTAGATTCAGAAAACACTAAGTAATTTAGATGAAGCAATCAAAAAGTAAGGACAAACCTATACAAGGATACTTGTTGAAGCAACTAGATAAAAAATATCCAGAAACAAACAAAATGCCCAGAGCAGGACACAGTGGTACACACCTGTAATCCCTGCACTCAGGAGGCGGAGGCAGAAGGATCTTTGTGAGTTTGAGGCCATCCTGGCCTATAAAGTGAGCTCAAGACCAGCATGAACAGCATAACAAGACCTTGTCTCAAAAAGGCAAAAAATAAAAAATAAAAAAAAAAGAAAGAAAAAAGAAAAACAAAAAGCCCAGGAAATTGTACAAATAATAGGGCAAACTGTTATTTTGAGTTTTTTGTCTTTGGGGGTTTTTTGGCTTTTTTGGGACAGTCTAGCTGTAATTCAGGATGGCCTCAAATTCACAGTGAACATCCTGCCTTAGCCTCCCTGAGTACTGGAAATTATAGGCATGCTTCAGCATGCCCAGTAACAGTGTAAACTTCTTGATAAAATATTGGCCATTTAGAATTAAAATTATGAAGACTACTTATTAATGCATTTTTCTAGTTATTCTATATACCTTTAACATCTTGAGAATTTGAAATTGACTACATGTAAGACTTAAAAGTACAGAAGCAGCATTTTGAAATTTTATTAGGACATAAAAAATAAGTTCAAGGAACCTGTTGTATTAAGGAAAATCATTCAGTATGTGACTGCAAGCCTAGCTGACCACTAAATACCCTCACTGGATGGCTGTTTTCTACTTGAGGTCATAATGTTGTAACTTCTCATTCTGTTTTTTTTTCTTCCACTGCAGATGCCACCTACTGTAATACTGCTGCACACATTAATCACAAGTGACTACCACATATGAACAAAGATAAAAGCATTCCTAATGGGAAACAAAGTTTGAATTATATAGATGGT
This sequence comes from Dinomys branickii, assembly GCA_004027595.1. Lineage (NCBI taxonomy): Eukaryota > Metazoa > Chordata > Mammalia > Rodentia > Dinomyidae > Dinomys > Dinomys branickii. Next base: position 133,200 of record PVLD010002137.1, read on the forward strand.
TTTCTACTTTTGGTTGCTTTAATTACAGGAAGGGGAAGAGAGGGGAAGTATTAGGGTTACTACCTCACCAGAAATGGTCACAGCTATTGAAAATTTAACCATGAATAGAAGAAAATCTAATGTCTTAAGACACTAAATAAAGACAGAGGTAACTTGGGTCATATTCTTTCTATCTATCTATAAAATGCTATGAATAATTTATCCTTTCCAGATTAAATGTTAGCCTTTAAGCAATCTCTGAGTTACCTTTAGAGCATTAATTAGCATGGCAGCTTATATCCCACATGTCCTGAGTATCGCTTCTCACTTAGTCTCTTCCATCTTCAACTGATTTATGTGCTGAAGGTCTACGCTGTAGTCAGTGTGGTTTTCCCTAAGGTCTCAGTACCTATGCAAACACTGAACAGTTCCAGTATGGTCTCACCTGTAAGGGTGATGTCTCCCAGCAAATCGAGAAGCTCTCCCCCAGCAGACGCTGGTTTGCTTGCAGGTGCAGTTGGAATAACAGGTGTTATGTCATTTCCTCCCAACAAATCCAATAAATCATTGGCCTAATCAAGAAAATAACACTTCAATTCATTAGTTATTTGTCGAACCTACAATAATGTAAAGCTCTTTCAATATTTAAAAGTTAAGGAAAGGAATCATCACCCAATTCAAAAACATCAAAGAGAATCAGCTAAGAAATAAGCTATAGGACCATAAGATCACCAGAAGCCCGGGAAAGAAGTGAAAGGCTACCTGGCTGGTGGGCTGTGGCCCTGATGGAGGTGGTTTTGTTTCTAGTGGAGCAGGTTCTGTCTCTCCATTTGTCTGCACAATCTCAGTAGGGCCATTTGTAGTCACTTTTTCCATTACAGGCATTCTCTCGAGTAGAGCCGACCTAAAAGAATCTGAAGTGGTTAAATTCTAGGCACTGAACTTACATTCCCTACCCCAAATAATTACTATTTACTACTTTGAGGCCTAATATGGAAAGCCACTCTGCTAGCGTGTGTGCACACACACACACACACACATACACACACATGGTGGATTACAAGAGCACATGACCTAAATTCCTGACTGGATTAAGGGCAGGCCAAGAACCTTGAATAAACAAACTGTCCACCTAAATCCCAAAACATGTATTTCAGTGGGACAGACACCAGGGATCAAAGAGAGGTAAATTAATAAATATTAGCAGTCTCTAATTAAGACGATAGATTCTGCACAAGAGAAAAAAAAATAGCTAACATCAAAATGTTAACAGTAATAAGACTTGAATAAGATGATTTCTCTTGAAAAAATTCACAACTGTTACTTGTTAGGGGCTGGGGATATAGCTCAGTAGAATAAGTGCCTGTCTAGCAAGCGCAGGGTCCTGAGTTCGATCCCCAGTACCGCCAAAAAAAAAACCAACTGTTACTTGTTAAATAAAATGGAAAATGATGCAAACTTTACATACTGAAAGGATAGGGGGTGTTGGGAGTAGAAAGAAAGAACCATGTTATTTCTTTATACACGAGGAAGGATACAAAGCAAAGCAGACACTCAACTGATGAGAGTTAAATAGGATTATGAGTTCCAATCAATTAAGCACAAGGAGTGAATCTTCTTTAGACACTTTATTTGGAATCTCAAGATGCTGTATATATTGCTTAATTTCTTTTGCTCACCTCATGTGGTCATATTTCTTAAAAAGTGCATTATATTCTACTGCCCTCTGCTGGAGCTCCACATCAATGCTGCTTCCATAGATGGAAACCACTTTTTTAATTCGGCTATGGGATAAAAGGAAATCAAATGAAATCAAGTACCCAAAGATAATTTATAAACAATGAAAGTAGGTGTTTAAATCAGTTTTCTGGCTAAAATTCTGAAAGTACTCAATTCTTAATTTACATAATTTTTCAAAAATAAAAGTGTTTCTTTATCTTCATTTATACAACTCACTATATATATATTCTAACTATATATTCTAGTTATAATGTTAGGCCTGTCTGTTAAATATCCCATACCCTAAAACTTTCTAAACAAAAATACCAATTATTACTTTACTGCAAGAGAAATGTGTATGGTTCATTCTCCTTTTTATTTCTTTAAAAAAATGTTGGGGTTTTTATTTTGGTTTTTTTTTTGCTTTCTGAGACAGAGTCACACTGCAACCTAGGCTGGTCCTGAACTCACTTTGTAGCTCTAGGCTGGCCTTAAACTCACAATCCTTCTGCCCCAGCCTCCCAAGTGCTAGGATTTCAGGCATGCATCACCACACCTTGCTCATTCTCCTTTTCACTATTAAATTTTAAAATAAGCTTTGCATCAGAATGCTAACCCCAAATTCTTCTAATTCACAATCGAGAGCAAATAAAAAATGCAGTTTCTTTTTTTTTTCTGAGAGGGTCTTGCTATGCAGTTCAGGCTGGCCTTGAGCTCACTTTGTAGCCCAGGCTGGCCTCAAATTTGCAATGATCCTCCTGCCTCAGCCTCCCAAGCACTGGGAATACAGGCGTGTACCACCTCACCCGGCTGTTAAAAATGTAGTTCCTTACAAGCCCTAATCCCTTACATTAAAAAACGAAGTAGAAAATGTTGAACTATATTTGCTTTAAATATGCTTAGCTACAAAATACTCAAGAACTCACTTTTATTCAAAACAGCAAAGAGCAGAATTTAAAGATTTAATCACTAAAACATTCACGACTTTATTCCTGTTCAGACATCTAAAAATATCATAATATACTCTGGTTTCTCTTCAGATCATACAAATCTTTTGCCTTAAAAATATCATAATAAATCAACCCCCTCATATAGGGAAATAACTCATCCACTTTTTTAAAAAGTCAGAAATATGATTGTAAAAAGCAATTTTCCAGGTAGCACAACCCTGTAATCCCAGCATGCAGAAGGCTAAGGCAGGAGGATCATGAGATCAAGAGTTGCCGGGACTGTACAGCAGGACCCTGTATCAAAAAGCAAAACAAACAAATAAAAAAAAACAATAAAAAAGTCCCCAACACTTTTTACCTTCAAAATAATCCATGATAGGGTAGAATAATGAGAGATAGCAAAGGATTAACTACGGATTGAAGTGAGCACAGTATAGTAAGTAAATGCAAAGTCATTTCACTATTATCTCTTCTTTTGTTTATGCTTAAAATTTACCACAATAAAATCTCTTTCAAAATTACAGAACCACCTAGTGGCTCTACTTTCCCTCGGTACTCACTTTACAGTGCAGGTGAACCGAGTTGAAAGCTTCATGATGGCAGTGAGTGCATAGCCTCGTGTCACCGAGGCGGACATATTGGAGATTAGCACACTCTCTAAAATATCCAATACTTCGTCCTCTGTTACCTGAGGGAGAAAAAAAAAAATCCTTCAGAAAATGCTAACAGTGAACACCTCAATCTCGTTATCAAGTCTGAGGATGCTGCCCACCACTACAAAAGCCTCTAGCACACCCTGTGCTTCTGCCAGGACAAGTGCTCAAAGCTGCTGCCTCAATCAAAAGCAGGTAAGTGTGAGGTAAAAAGAATGGAAAATGGGGAAATAACTGCTGAGGACTCAGAAGCATATTACAGTATTACATGACACATACAGAGAAAGAAAAGTAAAAGATTTCTGAAGAGTTGCTGCCACAACTTTCTCAGACATCAGTCTTTTAACTAGCAAATGGAAACATGGACAACTATCTCATTTCTTCTTGCCTACCAATCAGAGGGTGTGAGAAACTGTAATTCAGTCTGTTAGGGAAAGGAGTATGGCCTAAAGAAAGGTAGAATTGCTCTGTCTGGTCTGTTTCTGGTGCTGGGACTGAACCCAGGACTATACATTCTCAATCACTGAATTATACCCTCAGTCCCACTAAAGGCTTTTTAAATCTCAAAATGACTCAATATGTTCCATCTCATAAATGGCGTATTTCTCAATATAATTCTATTATTACTTCTTTTTAAAATTTTCAAGGAACCAATCTCAACTTTCTATTAAACACTACACTACTGCAAGCAAAAACATTTTCTCCTCTTTATAACCAAGAATGACAAGGGATACCTGAATAGGTTCTTCCTCTTCACACTGGCCAGATACAAGAAGATCACCATATTCGCCTATACACCATGCAGCCACTTGTACCAAAGGTTGCTGTCAAAAAAAGTCAAGTTCAATTTTTCAAAAAAACACTTAATGAAACTCACAGGTCAACTAATTACAAGAGTCAAAAGTTAGCACATACAAAGTGGTAATAATGACATACCAGGAAAATAAAGATTAATTTTTCCCAAGCGGAAAGAACAGCAGATTACTTACTTGAGAATAATCACCAAGAATTGCTTTATATAAGCGCTGGACAGTATAAGCGTGCATCTCCACACTATTAGTTATTAACTGTATCAAATTGGGGACTGCATCATCACGAACATAACTTCCTGCCTGAAAGGAAATACAGAGTTACTCCTAGAGGCTGGGGATATAGCTCAGTGGAGGAAGTGCCTGCCTGGCAAGCGCAAGATCCTGAGTTTGATCCCTAGTGCTGCCAAAAAAAAAAAAAAAATACAAAAAACAGAGTTACTCCTAGAAATATACCACAGTGATAACAAATGTTTGAACTGCTTTACCAACTGTTCATGAAGAGATGACTAAATACCACCTCTCACAGATAAAACTGGTTCTGACTCATAGGCGCCTATGCACCTCAAACTTTTGTCTTCCTTAAACATTTAAAATTTTTATCAAAAAATAAAAGGATCTTCTTGTCTACATTAAAATAGAATGGTTGAAAGTATCAAAACAGATACAAGACCTAAATTTCTAAAAATTTAAGAAGTACACTGTTTGGGAACTTAGTAATATCCTTCCCAAAACTCAACACTGGTGGAAAAACGTGTGGAAGGGGCCAGGGACATAGCTCAGTGGCACAGCACCTGCCTGGCAAGTATGAGGTCCTGAGTTTGATTCCTGGTATCAAAAAATAAAACACATGGACAAGCTACAGGAGTCCTATTACTCTGGGAGAAGTGAGGAAAGTGTATACAAACAATGCAAAAGGGGGATAATCGCACTGTCCTTTTATCCACGCTTCTGTTTTTAATGTAATCTCTTTAACGTACTCTTGACTAGCAAAATCTGAGATAGTACCTAAAATTATAGGACAAAGTAAAATCTACTTAACCTATGAGTAAAATAAATCTTGGCCTTACTAGAGCATTATAACTTGACTACACAGGACACACAAGCAGTGGAACCCATGCCTGATAATGGCAAACCTTGGTCAACCTCAGAGAACTGGTTAAGACTGAGACCAGGCCTAACTTTGCGTATTTTGGCAAGGAAAAAAACCAAATCTCTTGTCACTGGATTGTTTATTCCTTTTAATAAACATAAACAGAGAAGGAAAAGCCTGGGAAATGGTCAAATGGAAATTGTGAAGCTAAAAGCCAGGTTTCTGGTATAACTGAATTTACATTCTTCCCTCACTAAAGAAAGCAGTGTTTTAGAGCATTAGCGTAACTAGTGATAACTACTGTACCTACCAGTAGCAGAACACACTTTCTCAAACTCATACTGAGCCACATTCTGGGCCATAAAGACTATCTTAACAAATTTTAAAGAACAAAAATAACACAAAAGAACACAACGGCATTAAACTCAGTATTAATAATGCAAAGATACTTGGAAACCGCCCCCCCAAAATTAGACATTAGAGTAACACATTTCTAAATAAAAATGTGGGTCAAAGAAGAAAGAAGACATCAAACTATAGAGAAGTATCTCTCATGAACCAAAGTACAAAAATCCAAAACAAAACATTAGCAAAACAATCCTGGGCATAGTGGCATATTCCTGTAATCCTAACTACTGCAGAGGCTGAGGCAAGAAGATTACATATTTGTGGTCAGCCTGGGCACTTAGCAAGGCTCTGTCTCAAAATAAAATTTTACAGGAGATAGGAAATAGTTGAGTTCCCTGGGTTTAACTCTTACATTAAAAAAGAAAAAGGAAAAAAGTGATAAAGACACAGATGTATATAGAGCAAACCAAATCCAACAATGTATTTAAAAAAAAAAAACACCATGACCATAGGAGATTTATTCCAGGTATGGAAGGTTGGTTCAACATTCAAAAGCAACTAGTACAACATAGTTGTACTAGTTATAATAAGAAAATACAAGTCAAATATAAAAATGAAAAAAAAAAGAAAGAAAGAAGGAAAAAAATGAAAAGTAGAAACATGAAGAGGTTTTGAATCTTCATACATATTTGCCTTCAGGAGCTCTAATTTTTCCCTTCTTTTGAGCTTCATGAAAAAAATTAATAGCATCCTTATTCATTGTGTTTTGAGAATACAACTGCCCCCATTATTAATGAAATTTATTAATGTGTAACTTTCTAAAAATTTCAATCATAGACAGGGCGCTGGGGATATATAGCTCAGTGGCACAAGTGCCTGCCTTGCAAGCACGAGGTCCCGAGTTAGATTCTTGGTTCCAGTAAATAAATAAATAAATAAATAAATAGTAGGCAAACTAGATACTAGTATGTCCCCAACAGAATTTCATGCAATGAATATATTTAAATTTTAATTTAAATGGTATCACTGTTTCCTACCATATTTCATAATTTACTTCACCACCTCCCCTTCGGGAACTACTAGTTGATTACAGTTTTCCCTTTATCTAAACAAGTTTAGGAAGAACACTTCGTATGTGCATTTTAATGAACTTGTCCCCTCCACAGGTTAAAGTCCTAAAAATAGAATTAATGAATCAAAAGGTATAATCTAAGGTTTTTGCTACATGCGAACCAAAGTGTACCCTGAAAAGATTACACTGTTTTATACCATTGTAAAGAATGTGGCTTGATTCTCTACTTTCTCACGAACACTAGGAATTATTTTAAGAAGTATGACAGCCAGTGTAGTGGTACACTCCTGCAATCCCAGCTGTCTGGCCGACTGAGGGAGGAGGACTGTGAGTTGAAGGGCAGCCTGTTGGAAACAGCAAGACCCAGCAGCCAAAAACGGTACTGTATAGGGCTTGTGGATACAGCTTAGAGACAGAGCACTGCCGGGCATGCATGAGCCCTAGGTTTGATCACCAGCAACAACCCCCCCCACACACACACAAAAGGTGGAAAATGATGTCTCACTTTTACTTTAAGGATATTTTTGAAATTAATTAGGCATTTCCTTCTTTTGTGAACTGCCTATTCAAATTGCTAATTCTGTGTGTGGTTGATTTTTTCCTAATAATTTTAAAAGAAGGGGAAAAAAATCGAAAACAGGAATTACTGATCCTAAATAAATTTAGTCATTCAAAGCCCTCCAATAGCTCCTCTCATATTCAAAACACAATCTACATTCCTATTAGGCCTTGCACAATCTGGCCTATCTCTTGGACCTCCACTTATTCTCTACCTCTCACTTTCTGTACTGGCTTCATTTATCTTCCTGCCGCTCTCCAAGCAGGCCAAGCTTCCTGCTACCCTGGGTCTAACTAGTGTTCCCTCTAATTAGTATGCTCTTCCTCATGGTCGTCACACGGCTTCCTCCTCACTTTGGGTTGCTCCTCTAGTGTTAGCTTCTGAGAGACCTCTCTGACCACCCCCCAAACACCTGGTCATCTGCCCCACATCCCACCCTAACATGTGATCACTGTTCCCCTCATGCTGCTTTGGAGGATTTTTTCCTACATGACATTTATCTCTCCCTGACATTATATTACATTACACTACATTACATGGGGAGATTCCTCTCCCCATGAATTTCTAATCCCCTCCACTAGAATGTAAACTATGTAAGTAGAAGGGCTTAGTCTCTTTCATTTCTCATTACATCCCAGCACTCAATATAGGTTGGCTGAAAAAGCTACTTACTGTTGTCAAAACACGCATAATTGTGTCTATATGCCACCGTTTAGAAGGTGCATACCTGAAAAAAACAATGGCACAAAATTTAAAAATTGAAACTCATAAACTATACTATATTTAATAACTTTGTCTACAGCCTCTCCTAGGTCCCCAGTTTAACTGATCATATTTGGAGACATTTCAACTTCAAACCTAGGAACAATTCTCAAAAAATGGTAAAATATGTCACATTCAGTTATTTCTCTTAATATTCCAATAGGAATTGCTGAACTAAGAAGTAAAACTTTGTCCTAGTTTCTCAGGAAAGAAATCACAGAGCGGGGCCAGAAGAGGATAAAGAATAAAGAGGAGAGACTTCCCAGACAGACAACAGCAAGACTGCGAAGTAGTTCCCTTAAATTCAAGTAGAAAGACGAGAAGGAATAATAACCAGACCAGAATTTTGAGGTACTTCTTCCTTAAAGGTTTTACATAGAAACTTCAATTCAGAGGCTATCACTTCTTCATTCCCTTCATATAAACAGCATCAGAGATGAGAAGGTAAATAACAAATATAGATTTCCTTTGGTCTCCACATAATTAAATGCCAGCTACAAAGGCATTCTCACAGCTAATTTATAATTGGGAGCTTAAAATAAATGTTAGCTTTTACAGGTATCTGCAGCATTTCTTCCATGTTTTAAAGATGTTTCCAAAAGTTCTAAGTACTTTATAATTAATAAAAGTGAAAATTAAATCTTACTTTTCTGCAGCAAGAAAGATTCCAGATGCACAGTCTGCCTTAAATTCTGGTTCACATGAATCCAGAAAATAAAGTAACTCCTTCATCATGCCTCGGATATTATTTCCATTTACCAGGGCAAAACTCAATTCCATTGCACGCCTTGCAGAGGAGAGAAAATTAAAAAAAAAAAACACTAGATATTGCAGTGAGAATGCAACAGACTCAGGTACAATCTCTCAGAACATCAAGAACTGACAAACAGTTAATGTCTTTGCACAAGGCTATGATTCCAATCTCAACACACAAGGAAATTTATTCTTGTGTAAACTCAGTTGGTTCTCACGTTGTAAATCTTCTTTACTCAATGCTTTTCTTCAAAAGTCCCTAAGAGATAAGAGATACCAAGAGCCAAAAGTACACAACCTATTCTATAAAGCTTAAATTTAGTTTTCAAAAGTCTCTACAAAGGAATCATCAAAATTACTACCAATAATAATGGCTCTTCTGCACTTTTCATTTAAAAATGTGATATATTCATTCACCATATTGTACTATTACTGTATTCCACACATATATCCAAAAATGAGGTCAAATCAATTACATCAAAAGATATGTAGGAAATTAGAATCAAAAACTGAAAGGAAAAATGAGTGCCATAAAAAAGAAAATAGGGCATGTGCTGTAAGGGCAAATAAACAGTTTCTGCAATGCCTATCAAATTTGGCAACAAAGAGATGAGCATGGTGGCACACCCACCACAATTAGGAGGCTGAGGAAGGAAAATTTCAAGTCTGAGTCCCACCTTAAACATTTTAAGACCTGTCTCAAAAACTTTACAAGAATACTTTTTAAAGTGCTAGGAAGGAAATTCAGTATAAAGGCTATGGGTTCAAACCCCAAAAAGGGGAGAGAGTACACACATACCGATAGACAAATATTTGACACACAAACAAAAGTACAGTATGAATCTGTTCCTATTTGGTCAAAAATTCAAATACACACACACACACACACACACACACACACACACACACACACACAAACTTTCAAAAATAATAATCTAATAGGTATATAATACTTTCATTTTAGCTAACATACAAACAAAAATTCAATCCCAAGAGATAAAACAACTCTTATATAATGCCTAAGCAATCTACATATATTAATTGGATTAATCCTAAATAATCTGCCAGGCATGGTGGTGGCATGCCTGTAATCCCAGCACTCGGGAGGCTAAGGCAGGAGGATCGTTGCGAGTTCAAGACCAGCCTGGGCTACACAGTGAGCTCAAGGCCAGCCTGGACTGCATAGCGAGACCCTGTCTCAAAAAGACAAAACAAAAAAATCCCGAATAATCCTATGCAGTGTGTGCTCCTCTATTTGAAGTGCACATATAAGGCTGGTGAGACATTAAAAGGTTAAATGATTTGGCCCAGTGTACTAAGGATACAGTCAGAATTTAGTAAGGCTTTAAAATGGCATACAATCAGAATTTGAAAAGGATACAGTCAGAATTTAGTAAGGCTTTTCAAATTTAGTAAGAATTTAAGTAAGGCTCTAGGACCTGAACACTTGAAATTCTACATCCTGTTAAAGAGACATAAATTTTATTTTTGCAATTTAAATCCTAGTAAACTAGCAGATAACTATAGAAAGCCAGGCCTACCCCTGTAATCCCAATTCTCAGGAGGCTGAGGCTGAGGATCGCTGTGAGTCCAAGGCCAGCACGAGCTACAAAGTGAATTCAGGGCCAGCCTGAACTACGTAACAAAACCCTGTCTCAGAAAGACCAAAAAAAACCTATAGAAAAATAACAAAATACATAGGAGTCAGAAGGCTTGATATCTGTTCTAAAGACTACAAGAGGTTCTAGGTAAATCACTTGATGCCTCTGGGGTTACATTTTAATGAATCTGTTAATTGGAAATAAAAAGTAATCACCTAGTCTTTCTGACTTGCTCTGAGAGTAAGTGTGCTTTTAAAATCCTTAGCACACGCCTACATTCCCAGCTCTTGGGATAGAGACAGGAGGATCACCATGAGTTTGAGGCCAGCCTGGGCTACACAGTGAGTTGAGGCCAGCCTGAACTACAAAGCAAAACCCTATCTCAAGAAAAAAAATTTCTTTGCAAAGCAATAGATAAAAAAGTGGTGTTACTGAGTCTAGGTCTTACCTTTAGATTGCCCAAGCACTGAAGCACATGTTCTGTGCAAATAAAAAGAACTCAGTATTACTAACAAGAACTCAAGTTTGTTATCTGAATGGTTTCAGGGCCTTGGGGCGCAATGGTAGCACATGTGACCCCAGATTAGAATGTTGCATGAATGGTTTCAGAGATCTTTTGTGTTTTTGAGACAGGGTCTCACTGTGTAGTTTAGGCTGGCCTTGAACTTAATTAGGAGCCCAGGCTGATCTTATACTCTCAGTGTTCCTCCGGCCTCAGCTTTCTGCTTGCTGAGATCACAGGCATGCACCACCACACACTCAGCCTCAGACATCATCTTAAACCTACTTTGTTCCACATGTGAATACATGATTAAAAAGTTCATGGAAGCTAATGATAGATGGAATTTACAAATATCTCTAAACCTAACAGTAGAATCAGCACTGACATTCCACTAAAGGAAGAGATTTGTGCTTTATGAGCACGCTACTGGCTGCCTAAGTCATTCCCAGGCAGTCATTCCTAAGTCATTTCTTGGAATAGTACTATTCTAAGACACACCCACCTCCAGTACCCTGGGTCATAAGTACTGTGAAAAATGTGTGCTGTCAGCAAATTGAGTTTCAGCATGATGGTAAGACACTCAGCCGATGGATCACTCCTTATTTTCATCCTCCAACACACAGAGCACAGTACCACTGCTGAGCAAACTGCCCAGCATACCTGTCCCTGTTGTATTCATCAAAGAACCAAGAATAACTTCAGTGTACATTTGATATTTCCTGTTATGCTTCTGAATTGACCTAAACTTCTCTTGTCAATCCTTCCTAGAAATGGATTCGCTCTGCAGAAATTTTACCTATAAATAAAATAATTACATAAACTTTAACAGTCTTGCTCTGAAAACTATCATAAGGAATACAACTCTCAATCTGTTTCTCTGTCTGCATTTAGGAATGCTAAGCCAAGAAGAAGTCTCAGTTTGTTACCGTTTTATTGAGACATCCAAATCTTTGAGACAGTCCACAATTGTGCTTCTATGCCTCTGTACTGCATTGTGATCTGTCTGCACAGTCTTCAACAAAGATGTCAGAGCTACATACCTGGATGAAACAAAGTTATAGAATATGGGTTAAAATTATCCAGAATAAAAATTATTTTTATCTAGAATAAAATTCAGGATATCTTCTCCCTACCTGAATAATAACAAAGATAACTAACAGATAAGGGAAGGCACACATTTTTTAGAATTTAAAAGTAAAGATTATTAGTGAATCTAAAAGTAACCTTTTAAAGGCTTAGCCAGGCTTCATGGCTCATGCCTGTAATTCCAGTACTCAGAAGGCTGAGGCAAGAGTATCTTGAGAGTTCAAGGCCAGCCTGGACTATATAGCAAGACTCTGTCTTTAAGTAAATAAATACATACAGACATACATACATACATACATACATACAAACATGCATACATACTTAGTAAGAGGCAGCATAATCTGAATTAGTGGTAAACAGAAGAAGCTGGATTTAGATTTGCTTTCACAGTCAACTCCATCAAACTTCCAAAAGTAACTGAGTCAACTCCTACAAAAATCTTCAAAATTTGCAGACTTCCTTAATCCCCAAGTGCAAGAGAAAATTATTTTACCATTCACGTATTCTATTTTTATTTGATATGCCAGATGTGTCTCTATAAAATTTTGAGTTTAAGATACATGTGTTTAAAAATCCTTTTAAAGGAAAGATAATTCAGGGTGAAACAAAATTTACTTCTGCATTTTATACCTAATGTAAGAAAAATGTTTCTGATTAGGAAAATAGCAAACAATAACTATAGGGTCAGGGATGCCTGAAGCCCTGAGTTCAATTCCTGGTACCAAAAAATAAATACATACATACATATAGGGAGGTAACAAAAGACAATATTGATCAATTTATTTATTTTTTAAAAACTATCTGGATCTGACAGCATATGTGAACAATCCCAGCATTCTGGAAAGCTAACGTAGGAGGACTACAAATTCAAACCAAACTTGACAATTTAATGAGACCCTGTCTCAAAAACGAGGTTAAAGGGGACTTGGGGCAGGGAAAAAGACCTGGGGATGCAGCTCATTGCAAAGGCCCTGGGTTCCATCTCTACTGCTGTAAAACAAACAGAATGTACCTGATGTTCCTAGAGATGTGACAGATTTCAACACTGTATTTTCCTTCTTAATTTAGAGCAGAAGTCAACAAATGACAACCCACCTGCAAAATTCCTCTGCTATTTTGTTAAACAACTCTTACTGAACACAACCACACTCATTTATATACTGTCTATGGCTGACTCCATACTAACACAGTTAGCTGCCTCAGAGACCCCGTGGCCCAAAATGACTAAAATATTTACCATCTCCTTTAGAAGAAGTTTGAAGACTTGGTTTATAGTATAAGCCAGAGGAAAAATTAAGCCATAAGAATACCCTCAAATTCTTTACAAAACAGTACTTAATACCAGACTAAAAGTAAAAATCCTGAGTTGAATTTCTTGATATAAGAGAGAGAGAGAAATATTAAGCAAAGTCACTCTTCAAAATACTAAGTTTATAATACTCGCGGTACAAGATGTTTTTTAGTTGACTTACCTAATATTTTTGTCATTATTCAGTAAGAAACGACCCAGGATATTTATGGCTAGAACCTAAAGAGAAACAGCACTGGTTAAGAGACTAAGGTAACATTTAGTTTATCCTGACTGTAACGTATAAAAATTATTTAAAGATAATATCTATAGATTGCTAGGGAAAAAAAATAACTAAAGGCAAATTCTTGAAACTATATTCTATTTCAATAGTAATTGCTAGAAGTTTATGTTCTAAGGTTTTGGTATTGTTAGAATAGTATTGGTACAGCTTCTCAGAATCTGGCAATAATTATAAATACATAAAATGAAAACAGAGGGAACACTCATTCTATTTCATGCAATGTTACCAAATTCTTAAATCACAATTAAGCCAAGTGAGATCTCTAAACCTAAAGAATGTCCTCGGCCTCAACAATTCCAATTCTACAAATTCATCTGACACGCATAAAAGTTTACCATGCATTATCTGCAAATCACAAGTGATAAAAGACATCTTAAATATCCATTAAGAGCAAATTTTGGTAAGTATGTACTTATGCAGCTATTAAGCAGAACAAATTCTGACACATGGTACAATATGTAGAAACATTACAGACATTGTCCTAAATGAAATAAAACAAACACAAAAGGATAAATACTATGTAATTTCAGTTATATGTGGTGCTATGATGTTATGAAGTAACTTTGGTCTTTTTGGTCTTCTTTGCATACAACTCCTTAATCCTTTGGAATTTCTCAGATGATACACTAGCATCTGATGTTATAATGAGGTGATTTTTGTAGGGTTCCTGTGACAGCCTCGGAATGAGGCTGCCTTGCCAGCGGCATCAACCATGTGTTTGGAGAGTTCAAGCTTTCAGCACCATCCCCAAGTTCCAGGAAAAATGAGTGTTGAAAGTCATGCAGCTCACCAATAGCCAAAGATTTAATCAATCGTGCCTATATAACAGAGCCTCCATAAAAATCCCAAAGGACGGAGTTCTTAAAAGCTTCAAAATACCTAAACATGTAGTTTTCCTAGAAGGTGGCGTGCCTAGGAAGGGCATAAGAGCTCCTCATTCCTTTACACATGCCTTGCACACTTTTTTTCCCTCCTGGTGTACCCTTTGTAGTATCCTATGTGATAAACTGGTATACTGAAGTAAAGTGTTCCCCTGAGTTTTGTGAGCCACTCTAGCAAATTAGTCACACTCAGAGAGGGATGTAGGAACCTAGATTTTTAAGTGATTCGTCAGCACAGATCATACTCTGTATTTGCGGCTGGCATATAAAGTGATGGTCTTGTGAGAATAAGCCACTAATCCATGGGATGTGACCCTATTTCTTGGTGTACAGTGTCAGAATTAAATCAGAGACCATCTACTTGGTGTCCACTGGTAAAATGTTTTTATGTGGGAAAATACCTCATATATTTGGTGTTAAAAGTAAAGTGTCAGCCAAGCATAGTGGTACACGCCTGTAATCCCAGCACTTGGGAGGCTGAGGCAGGAGGATCATTGTGAGTTTGACACGAGCCTGGGCTATAAAGTGAGCTCAAAACCAGCCTGAAATACATAGCAAGACCCTGTCTCAAAAAGACAAAAAAAAAAAGAAAAAACAGTAAGGTAAGAAAAACATTTCAGTTTTGGCTTTTCCTGTACCTTTCCAGAAGTAGGTAAGAGCAGTAAAATTCACAGAGACAGAATCATTGTTGCTAAGAACTGGTAATGGGGAATGGGGAGTTATTGTTTAATAGAGACAGGTTGGGAAGGCAAAAAAAAGTCCTGAAGAATATGATGGCAGTGGTTACACAACAATGAATGTACTAATGCCACTCAACTATACATTTAAACATGATTAAAATGGTACATTTTAAGTTATACATATACTGTATTGCAATTAAGAAAAAGCAAAAGGGAATGAAACTCATCTCTCTATATGAATATCAAACAAGCTCCACAAGTATGATAATGACAGCTGAAGAAGTCAAGACAGAGAATATACACTTCATTTGTTTGAAAGGAAGAGGCACTTAACCCAAGTTTCTTTGATCACATGACTATAATGCTACTGTATCTAGTTAGTAAGGCTAGCAATTCTAATATTAATAAATGATTGGATTAATGAAAAAATTCATGGGGGAGAAAGGACAACTTCTTATAGAATGCCTATTATTTAAGGGGAAAACATGAAAGATACAGGAAAACTACTGTTAGAACATCACCTTTGTAATTGCTGCAGGTGAGAGCATCTATGGATGCCAAAACTGACGGGTAAAAGTAGACACATAAGTTACTTATATTGTCTACAAGTGTCTCTCTTGGATTATTTTCACTTATACACTAGAAACATAGTCCACACCTGTAATCCCGGCATTCTCAGAGGCTGAGGCAGAAGGATTGGAAGTTGAAGCCCAACCTGGGCAACTTAGTGATTTAGCAAGACCCTATCTCAAAATAAAAAATAATAAAAGAGGTGGGGATGTAGCTGAATGAAAGGCCCTGGGTTCAACCCCCAGTACTACCATATATATATTTTTAAATATATACAAATATATATTTTAATTACAAAAGACAAAAACCAGTAACTATAGTAAAGAGAGTTAGCAGACATCACCTTCAGCAAATGACCAAGGTTAACACCACAGCAATAATGAAATAAAGATAGTATGCAATTCCTGTATCATACACTGTTTCTGAATACTTTTGTCAAAAAGTACTATCTTAATCCATAAAATTATAAGAAAATATCAAACTATATTCCAGAAAGTAAATGACCAGTACTTTTCCAACCTGTCAATGTCATGAAAGACAAAGACTAAGAAATGGTCAAAGATCAGGACACTAAGGACATATAGAAATTAAATGCAATGTGAAAGCATAGGTTGCCTCCTGGGACAGAAAATACAAACAGAAAAATTGGTAAACTATTAATAAAGTCTATAAAATAATTACTAGTACAATGTCATCATTAACTTCTTACTCTTCATAATTACACTATAATTCTGTAAGATCTTAACATCAGGGGAAGGTGGATTAAGAGTATAGTGTTAAGAACTATAAACTATTTTTGCAATTCTAAGTTTAAAATCATTTAAAATAAAACATTAAAAGTAAGGAAAAGAACAAATATACATCTAAAGACACATATGAATATGGATACAGTATCTCAAAAAATATATCAGAAACTGCCAAGTGTTTTCCTCTAGAAAGAGAATTAAGAGGCTATATATTAAAGGTATAAAGTAGACATTGTCTTTTCTGTGTACCTTTCTTTCTTCATTTTTTTGAGACAGGGTCTTACAATATAGTATATAGGCTGGTCCTGAACTCACTATGTAGCTATATTGTTTGGTCGTGAACTTGCAGTGCCCTCTCAAATGCTAGGATTACAGGCATGTGTCACTACACCCAGCTTCCTGTGTACTTTGAGTTTTACAGTCTGTACATTTATTCTTTAAATAAAAACAAACTTACTCAAATATTGTGTCTTGTTTGGAATAACAAACAGAACGCAAACTGTGGCTCTACTAAAGCTTATTCTGAAGTGTTGCCCTCTCTCAACAATACCTATATATCTAACTATACATACAGTCTTCCATACTTCATTGTTATAATCAATGTGAAGCATTCAATGGGAGAAAATAATTCAATTTCCAAAAACACATATTTTTATGTAATTTCTTCCTAAAGTAAGTTCCAAATGAAGTTCAATTCCAAGGTACTAAAATCAAAAGAAAATCATTCTCGATAACGTTTAGAGAGAAAAGATTTTAAAAGACTTACTCGCAATCCGCTCTCTGATTTAATATCCATGATAGTCAGAACAGTTTCATAAAGAATAGCATTTCCTACATTTTTACTAGTCTCTGTGTTAGTGGCAACCTGAAAAGACACAGAAGGAAGTACATATGTGATCAAACAATGCTTTCAAAAACTATCCAGAGATAACAAGAGACATTTTGAGTATAGCCACCAGGCCACCAGTGAGGAAACAAAACCTACTCCACATAGTAATCAACACCCATTTTACTCTCGGCTAGATGGAGATATTTAATAAAATGCAAGCTAAGTCCACTCACCTGTGCTAATATATCATTCATAGCTTCACTTGAGTCGTCATCATTTCGTCCTAAAATTCTTAATAACCGCAAAATCCGTACCTAATGTGCAAAATATAAGAAGTTTAAACAATTATGTTGCCATAAAGGAAGCTCACTTAATATGAAATAGTGTTAAGATCCCATCAGAAATTTTCAAAATCAAACAGAATTTTAAATATTTTTAAAAGCTGTATGTGCTTCTTTACCTAATAGTTATTAGACAACTCATCCTTTACCACCCACAGCTAAATGAGTAACACCACTTGCAGAGCTATTATTATATTGATAATTCAGGCATATAAGTAGTAAATAATTTTGATTGAAGTTACAATTTTATTCTATCTAATAAAATACAGAACTGTGTCCCCATGTATGAATAATTAGCCTAATGAAAAACTACCAAAGTTTTACACAATACAAACAAGAAAAACAGTCTCCTTGAAACTTATAAATTCACATAACATTTATTCAAAAAGTTTTTCAGACTTACCTGTAAAAAGGGGTCACTGATACCAGAAACATCATGTTCTGGGGAATATCCGGACATGATGAGGTTCTTTAGAATACGAACTAATTGGGGTACAAGCTGCAGAAAAGAAAGATGCATCAAAAAATAGTAAATATCTAAGAATGTCTCTTGAATAAGCAAGTCCTTTGGTTTAGAAAAAGGATGCAAGGGTCTGAATCCCAGAAAACTATTGATACAAACACAGTAATATGTTGCATGTGTTTCAAAAATATAACTTAGGAGTTTTTAGGCCCAAAACTCAAAAGTAGTATGTATTTTATCTGAAAAAAAGGAAGACTTTTTAACTCCAGAGTTATATGCAAAGGTATTACAATAGTAGGTCAGAAAGCCTATGCGAACCAAGTAGAGATGGAGCATACTGCATTTGTACTTTTGTAGAACTGGATACACCTAAGTCACAAAAATTGTTCAGTTTTTATCCATCCAAATGCAAAATGTTATCACACCAAAATTTAATTTCATTAAATTATAGCTTGAAAACATACCACCTAACAAAAAAGTTTCTCTCCTCTTAAAATAGGGCTAGTTAGGTCATTTTCCAACAAACAACAAAGAATACTAAAGTACATTAACCAAGTGAAAAAGACACAAAGAAAATACACTTTTCAACTCAAGATATCCAGGCTATAAGTATTCTACTCCCCTCTCCTTCACTCACATGACAGGACTTTGCTCAATTTAATATCAACACTTCATCATGCACGCTTTTTTATAGCCTGTTTCTTTAGTTTCTCCATTAACAGTCATAAACTTAGTAAAGGCAATATTATTGCCAGGCTGAACTTATAGATGCTTTAAATACGTATTAGCACTCATTTCATTTCTGATGATCAATCACTTAATGTTAAAAGCCTCCTACAAACTGTCACAATAGAAACAACTTCTCCAGTCTCCAAATGAAAACTCAATGTAACTATTGAAAGAGCTCTAATGATCTAAAATAGTAAAGTGGCCAATCTGAACAGCCTATTCTGCTGCAACTCAATTACATTTTCTCCCTGTATTTAGACTCTGCCACCTTTACTTCCCAAGCCCAAATGAGGCTCGAGATCAAAGTGAAGAACCAAGCCATTTCTAAAACATACACTCAAAACATTCAAAATATTAGTCCATTTTTAAATGCCAGAGAACACAATCTGTATGAAATTTTAAATAAGTTTGGCCTCAACATTTCAAAAGTTAATGATTCTGAAGTCACTTAAAAATCTAATTTGGACAACTGCAAGAATAAGACAAAGCTAAACTATGAAAATCTGTGAATTCTGCAAAAATCCTCATTAAATTAGTAAATTGTGGATAAACTGGGGTTAAAGATAAGCAGCTCACCTTGCATACTTCCCAAAGGTCTGCTTTTTTTTTTTTTTGGCTACTAAACATAACCTGATTACTTTCTTAAATCTGTTAGTTCTTGGAGAAGTCTTTTTTTCCTTGGGCTATTAAATTGTTTTATTCACTGCCAAAAGGCTAGCACATTTCATAATATTACCCTGGGACAGAAAGCACAAATGCCTAAGTGTTTAGCACACAAATTCTTGGAACCCAGCTTTATTTTTCAGACGAAAATGCAAGTTATTAAAACTGATGACAGGACAAACAAAGTAAGATGACAAAAGGAAAGGCTGCAGCCATGAAAATCAGTTGGTGCCCACCTACTCTACCTGTAAGTCCTTTTACTATTACAAAATAGCTAGCAAGATTAAGTCCAGAAACAAGGAAAATAAAAGATCTAAGTCTGAACAGAAAGCTCACATGGAGCTTTGTAAAATACTCAGTTACCTTATAGGGCTCTAAAATACGTACTTCAAAAAAAAGCGATGTTTTGTGTCAAGGCTCCAGACTGATCTGGAAATATCATCGCTAAAGACACTGGGAATCTGCTCAAAACTTCTCAAATGAAGATCAAGAAAAGGCACAGAAGGAGGCTATCAATCTGGGAAAGGCTGCAACTGAAATCCAAGGCTGACTTTGGAGTTAGGAGTTTAAGTGACAAGACAGAAACTGGACTAGGGAGTTAGCCAAAAACGATAGAACAAGTAACTCACAGTATATGAAGCACAGCTTCAGCATTAGTATAGGTTAAAAGCCACATTTGTGGGTGGATACACAAAAGCTGCTAAGGACCTAATGCCAGCATGCACCATCTAAAAGAGGGTTAATTCTTACCTTTTCATTCTAACATACAGCAGGATTCCAAACAGACAACAGGAACAAAACATATAAAGCAAGCATTAGGGACAGATACGGGCTCATACTATTTTACAATAATTTAATCAAGACATGAACATCTAAGGGAGGAAAAAGCCCAAAAAAGAACTGCTATTAGTTCTAAAATACAAAATAAGCCCTATTTATGGAGTGATCAGCAGCCTATGAAAAGAAATTAAATGCATATAGCTACCCAAAGAATAATCTTTGTCTGAATCCTCCTTCTAACAGGAAAAATAAAAATGCTCATTTTAAAAGGCTATTTAAGAAGGAAGAACTTAACATTAGAACTTTCATCACAGGAGTCAATGGACTAAGCTGAACAGTGGGGTAAAAGAAAACTTAAATTCCAGTTTGCAGTTTTCACCTTAAAAAAACAAAATCAGAAAATTACCTGTCTTCAAAAAAAAATCCTATTTGTAATATAACCTCAGGTTATATTTCTTTACTCAATGTCAAAACAGCAGATAAAACAAATGAGAAACTGGTGTGTCTGCCAACAAGCGAAGACTTCTATTCTGAAAAAGAAAGCATTATACTAGTGCCAGGTCTTATAAGCCTAACTCTGGTTTCTAGCCCTGCCACACAGGAAGGCTAGTTAAGTCCCTTATTCACCTCCACAGCTTACTTTAAAAAAAAAGTGAAAAAAGCACATACTTTTCAGGAAAATTATTTTCCAATCAAGAAAGGCTTAGGCATAGAAAACAGCACCTACCTTTCTGAAATGTGCAAGCATGTCTGGGCTTCGCTCACACATCTCTGTGAGGAGGACTACAGATGTGTGAAGGACACCTGGAATGAAAGATTAAGAAAAAACTAAAACTGAGGCTCTATTATTCAACTTCATAGAACAGGCAGGGCCTTGAGTTCCTGAAGGTCAGTCCCAAAAGTATAGCTGCTACCTTTGCTTTTTAATCCCCCAAAGAATCTAAGCACGGCGGTGATGACAAAGGAAGTACTTATAGAAACCTGCTGATGTAATACTGGTCAAATCAGAACACTTTTAACAATCACATATAATTACTTAAAAACAACAGTATGTCTGTCTCCTCAGCTAATAATAACCATAAAACATGCTCACAGTCAACAGAAACTAGATCTCTTCTGCTCTATACCTACTCAATAAACTATCTGCTGAGTTCTGACATATAAAATTTAAGAGACAGAAATCTTACTTCGGGGCCGGGGATGTAGCTCAGTGGCATAAGCACCTGCCTGGCAAGCGCAAGGCCCTGAGTTCGATCCCCGGTACCGCAAAAAAAAAAAAAAAAAAGAAATCTTACTTTGTAACACTTTAAATTTCCAAATGGAATGTAACAAAACTCCAATTATGGATGAAAAGCATATTTGCTTGTTCCAAAATCTATAAAAAAAACTCAATATACATTTCACTAAATAATAAATAAATGACCTAAAGCATATTAAGCATATTTTCAGCATTCTGGGTACAGCACTAAATTACTCAAATATCCCAGAACATTTAAGATGTAAATTTTCTTAGAACTTATTTAACTGACTTCAAAATAAAAATAAAAGTGTACAGGAAAAGAACTGCCACATTCCATTTTAATTCCTTTTAAATTTACATAAAAATATGCAAGTATCCACTATAAATTATTGTTAGAAGCAACTCAAAAGAACTTTTCCTAATCTAATACTCCTACCACGAAGAAAATTTTCTTTCTTTCATTAGAAATTGGCCAAGAAATCAAAAGGTTTTACAAATGAAAATAAAGGGTAAGCTCTTTTGTATACTGTATTAAATACTGTAATTTAACAGAAGATCAGAGTTGAAGGACAAGCTTATAATAAAGAAATTAATCTAATTGTGAAACTAGGATATCTAAGTAGGAAAGACATTTAGCAGACGGAGCATTCCTGGGGAAGTGTCTGTGCACACTAGAAAGGCACTCCTCTACCGCTGCCCTGAGACACAGGGGGGACAGAGCCTTAACATGTTCCTGCGGGTCTGAACAACTGGTGATACAAATGCATGTAATCACTTTTACTGTTCATTTTACTAATAAAATAAGTAAAAAGCCACCCAAAAGGACAGGCATACAAGTACCACCAGTGGTTCAAGCCACCAGGCAGTGAGACACACAAATTACGGCCCCACCGTGAATATGTTTAACCATTCCTTTCCCTTTTCCTTAGTACTTCACGAGTTCAACCAAATCACATTACCATGGTTCTTCTCATTCAGTAAGTTTTTTGTTGCTGGTAAAAACATCTCCATAAGTTCAGGAACTTTCCTGATGACATGAACAGCACACAGTGCTGCCTATAAAAAAAATAAAGGACAAAAATTTCAAGTAAGCAGGCCAACCTATCTTAGAAAAAGAAATAATAAAAGTATTTCACTGGGTAATCCACTTACTAGAAAAATAAAGATAAAAACGTTAGACATCAGATACTGTTTATTAACTGGCAGGGGCTTTTTGGTTTATACTATTATATTAAGAAGCAATTTCCAGATCATCTGTCCCTCTATTTAAATATTGCTGGACAAGTGGGCAATAATCTTCTAGATTAGACCCTGGGTGCCATGAATTCATTAAATGAGTTAAATATAACTTATGTAAAATTGTAGGAAAGTTAAAAAAAAAAGGACTTCCCTCTGATCATCTCTAATAATCTTGTACATTAAGACGACTAACAGGTATAAAACTATCATGCAATTGAAAAACCTAAAACTGTAGATGCTATAAATTTGTTAGTTTAATACAATCTATACTCCCCCCACTATCTGCTGACATAAAGAAAATCTTCTGAATAGGGTAAGGGACTAGCTCAGTGGTACAGAGCATGCTCATGCATGGTCCCAATGCTTAATGTCAAGAAGGAATTAAAGAATCATTTTAGTCTCTACTAAAAAAGATGCTACTATTGTGGCCACTGGCAGGAAAGGTACATTTAAAGACTGAATCTGGTTACCCCCTCAGCTATTACTTGAGTCAAATACCATAAAAATTAAAAAGGATTTCTGCTAATTCTTCTTATACTCTAGGGGATGAGGGGAGTTCTAATTTGAAGGAATGTTTTATTTAACACAATATATATCTTGTAACAGTAGCAGCTCACACAAACTTAGCTAGGCATAGTGGTGCGTGCCTGCAATGCCAGCACTTGCAAGACGAAGACAGGAGGGTTGCCAGGACTTTGAGTTCAGCCTGAACCGCACAGTGAGACCCTGTCTCAAAACACCAATAAAATAAAAACAGAAAAAATACTTGCTTATAAATTAAAGGGAAGAATTTAACCTGTCTACAGCCATCATTAACAGCACACTATCCTGGGGAATTACTTAGCCTTTTCAACACCTCCTTCTCACACCACTAAGAAAGCGCAGTAAACACCAACGAGATGGGGATGTGCTTATTTCTTGGAGATCTACATTCTATATACTTTGTGTACAAATGTTTCAGAGTTGAAGAACAATTTTAAAAACTCAACAAAATGCTTATATCAACAGATAAAAAGCAGGTAATTAGAAAACAAGGTCATTCTCTTTCACTACTATTCCAAAGAGATACACCAATTTTAAAAAGTAGGCTCTACCTTGTTCCTTCGTAATTATCTAAAGTCTCAATGCAACTGTCCCAAAGATACAAAGGTACTACTACAAAGACATGAGCAATAATTATCAGTATAAAAGTCAATTCATAAAGATCTATTCGTTCTCATTTTGTTTTCATATTTATTTTGGTGGCACCAGTGATCCCATCTAGGGGTGAGCTACATCCCTTTTTTTTTAAATAGGGGCCTTGTTCAATTGGTGTTTTTTTTTTTTTTTTGAGACAAAGCCTTGTCAGGTTGCTCAGGCAGGACCAAAACTTGCAGATCTTCCTGCCTCAGCTTCCCTCAGTGCTAGGATTACATGCATGTACCACCAAAGACAGCCTTTAATACCAAGGTCAGTTTTTAATATTTAAGAATTCACATAATTTTGGAAATAATCAGATGGGCCACTTAGAATATTTAGTAAATCTGCTTATAATTTCCTTGAAAACAGAGGAATTAAGATTTGTTTATAAAAAAACCTTTTAAAAGATCAGAGAAAAATCCTTTGCATTATTATCCATGTTCTCAAAAATAACATCTGCCTTCTCATCTCTAGAATACTCCCTAATCCAAACATACATATTGGTTTCATTACAAGTTACCTTTTTTCTTAAGTAAGAGTTAGAGGTTTTCAAGAGCTTCTCCACCTCTCCTGCAAGATCTCTGCACATCTCTGAGGAGCCCATGCAGCCGAGGGTACAAAGGGCTAGTCCCTGCACAAACTGAGTGCTATGATTAAGATCACTGCAAAAGAAAAAAAAAGGGTGTGTGTGTGTGAGTACGTTTTGCCTGGTACTTCCTATGAAAAAACTTTGTATTTAACAAACAAGTCTGGAAATGACTCAAGATTTCTTTTAATGAAAATATTTAGTGGGACTAATTAGAAAGAAATGTTTACTCCAACTCTATTACAAATTAATACAGTGAGCTGACAGTCCTCGAGAGATTTACTACCCAGTGTTTCCAATACCAAAGTTGCAGAAATTGGACATGGTATAAGTTAGATTTTTAAGGACAAATCACTTTAGAAAATGTAGCAAACTACTGAAAGTAAAAACCGGCAAAGATAAAAATATAAAGAAAACTGTATCTCAAAAAGCTTTTAGAACTGGGCATGATGATGCACGCCTGTAATCTCAGCACACAGGATCACTGTTGAGTTGGAGGCCAGCCTGGGCTACAAAGTGACTTCAAGCCTGTCAGCCTGAACTGCATAGTGAAACCCTATCTCAAAAAGACAGAAAAACAAAAAAGCTTCTAGTATCAACTAACTATTAACTATAAGAAAAGACAAACACTAACAAAACCCTTTCTTTAAAAATCAGAAAATAATCTCTATTGCTATAGCACTTAATATAAGCATCACAAGAGAAATTCAATTTTCTGATACTTTTGGTATGAACTAATATATTTTATAAGACTATTATTTAGTGATGTTTCACTAAATAACTTTTACATTTTAATTTTATTCATGAGAAGAGGGCAACCCACTTAGGACCTTTCTGTCTCTCAGAAGCTATTCCTATTCCCCATTCCTTTACTCCAGTAAATTTTCCTACCTAAACATAAAAAGAGAGAGAGACAGAGACAGAGACAGAGAGACAGAGAGAGACAGAGAGAGAAAGGCCCGGGGTCCTGAGTTTGGTTCCCAGTAAAAAAAAAAAAGAAGAAGAAGAAGAAGAAAAAAATCAGTAACTGTCATAATAAAACTTTTAAAAAACTAGGCTTTATTTTTACAGTAAGCTCTACTATCTGGTGGTATATATACACAAAATCAGCTAACATATTTTGATTACTTGCTATGGTTTGGGTGTCCCCTGAAGATTCATGTACTGGTGGTTTTGTTCCCAGTGTATGTGTTGATGCAACAGGTACACAGTAGAGACTGCAGGAAATAGAACCTAGTGGTAGGTGACTGAGAAAACTGCACTAGGAAGGGACAGACACTGGTCTTAAGGAATAAGCAGTTCTCAAGAGCTGCTACAGAAGAGCACGCCGGGCCCCTCCCTCCCCTCTGGACCCTTCCCTTGCCATGCAATCATTCCCCCCCACACATGGTGCTGCCCCCAGAAGCTAAACAAGTAGGGCTGCCCTTACCTCGGACTTTGTCTTACAAACCTATAAGGGTTTTGGGTTTTTTTTTAGGGTTTTTTTTTTTTTTTTTTCCTGGTACTGGGAATCAAACTCAGGACCTTGCACTTGCCAGGCAGGCGCTTATGCCACTGAGCTATATTCCCAGCCCACAAACCTGTAAGTTAAATAAACCTTTTTTTCTTTATATATTATGCACCTTCAGCTATTTTATTTCAGGAGTGGAAACAGAGACATTACCATATAAATTATTGTCAAACAGACCAGGAAGTATTCTTTCAAAAAAGCTAAAGTATTAAAAGCTTGAGTTGGTAAACTTATCTATATATTACAATCAACTCTTGTTATTCAGAAGCTGAATTATGAGTTGTGTTACTTCTAACACTAAAATGCTTTCACAGCATTTTAGTTTCTTAAGATGCAGGTTGGTTCAAAAGGTCTCTAGACTTCAAGACTGCCAAACTGTATTTTCACAGTCCTTTAAATCGTGTGTGTATGTGTGTGTGTGTTTAAGATACTGTCTCATAGTGTAGTCCACCTAGGTCTCAAATACAAAACCCTTCTGCCTCAGCCTCCCAAGTACTGGGATTGTAGGCATGTGCCACCACATCTAGCTTATTTTCATAATCCTATAATACTATGTACTGATATTTACACTGATGATCCAAAAGCAGTGGTGGGAAAAACTTGCCCACTACTGCAAATCAACAGCAGAGGAATCAAACTATACTACTAGCATTTACTGTGGCAGTAAAGGTAGTGACTACTACAGTACTAGAACGAGGCCCTGGATTTAATCCAGGTGGCACATGCCTGTAATCCTAGCACTCTGGAGGTTGAGGCAGAAGGGTTGCCAGGAGTTCGAGGCCAGCCTGAGCTACACAATGAGTTCAAGGCCAGCCAGAGCTGCATAGCTAGACCCTGTTTCAACAACTAGGAAAGTAAAAGGACAGTTTTATTTAAGACTCTTCATGAGAAAGCAGTAAAAATTATTAGTTTTATTAATTCTCAAATTTTTCTTTTTGTAGTGCTGAGGATTAAATTCGGGGCCTCATGCATGCTAGGCAAGCATTCTACCACTGAATTACACAAAAAACCTTACCTTTCAACTCTTATGTACTTTTTAAAATATTTTATGTGACAAAATGAGAAATACGCTTGAATTACTACTTGTACTGCAACAGTGAAGTAAAATGACAGTCTCAGATGAAAGCGTTTGTGTAGTGCTTTAATCTGTAAATAAAACTATGAGCTCGCTGCTTTCAAAATAAGACCTCAGCTCGGCATGGAGGTGAGGCAGCAAGCTCACTGAGTTCAAGGCCAGCCGTACACACTCTTTAAAAAAAAGAGGACCTCATCTTTATTTGAAAAATAACTGTCAACTAAGTTTTCAGTATCTGGCACACATTTCTGGACAAACAGCCAAGTCAGTCTAATCCTTCAAGAGCAAACAAAACTAACAGAACACACTGCCAGTGACAAAAAATCAAACTGAGCCATGCATGGTAATCCATGCCTAGAATCTCAGCATCTGGGAGGCTGAAAATCCTAACTCTGAAGTGAAAATTAGAATTCTGGAAAACTTTCACTACCAACCATGACATTGACAGTTTACTAATACTTAAAAGATTTTTCTAATGAAATCAGTAGCATTACTAACCAATGAGATTTTAAAATATTCTATAATGAAATATATTAACACTAGAAGATCTATGTAACTTAACATAGCAATTTTTTTCAAACCAGACAACACAATGTTATACAATTATATATGAGTTTACTCAAAGAGAAAGACAAGCCAATAGGTTTCAATGTAACAAAGTACTGAAGCTTCACTGACAGAGTTTCAGATTCCATACAGAATTTAACCTTTAAGAAACTACCACTTAGTTTTTTTTTCTCTTGGCAAGCCAGAGCACAAAATAAAAGAGGCATTAGAACTGTGACTTTATCAAAAGAGAATGGTTCAAGCCCATCTCTCTCTATCTCTTTCACATCAATCAGAGTAAGACTTTTGATCCCTAACCAGGCAGAATCAATGCCCCTTCTTGGCCTGAAGCAATTTAAAGAAGGTAGACCTTTGGCCCTTTTGCACCCCTTAAGAAAAAGGGATGGGTCTCTCTGTGTGTGCGTGTGCGCCCACTATAGAAGAAAAGAAGGTAAATAAAAGGGAGACAGGGAAAACTACAATTTTAAAAATAAAAACTGCATCTTCAAGACACCCCTCAAAAGGCCTGGTATGGTGGCGCATGCCTGTAATCCCAGCATTCGGGAGGCTGAGGTAAGAGGATCGTTGTGAGTTTGAGACCAGTCTGGGCTACCAAGTGAGCTCAAGGCCAGTCTAAACTGCATAGTGAGACCCTCTCTCAAAAAACAGAAAAAAAAAAAAAGAAAAGACACCCCCACCAACCACCACCAAAAAGAGAAAACAAAGAAGAAAAAACCTAGCTGGACATGATGGTACACACTTGTAATCCCAATACTTAGGAGGCTGAGGCGGGAAGATCGCTGCTAGTCTGAGGCCAGCCTGAACTCCTTAGTGAAATCCTGTCTCCAAAAGACAAAAAAAAAAAAAACAAAACAAAAAAAAACACCTTACCAAGTTTCGGCATCAACAAAAATCTGTAGTTTTTTAAAAAGATCATTTATTCTTCCCTTTTATTTATTTATTTATTTTTTTACATAAATTCTCACATGCAGTCCAGGCTGGCCTTGAACTTAAGTATGTAGTCCAAGCTGGCCTGGAGCTCCTGGCAATCCTCCTGCCTCAGTCTCCCAATTGCTAAGATAATAGGTGTGCACTACCCCACCCCCCACTACTCTTTCCTTTTCTAATTACATTACCTGGAAGACACTAGATTTTCTTCACTTACTTCAATCAACAGAACATAATATAGGAAACTGAATGCAGGAGAAGACAGTAGTAGCCAACTGACAAGAGTCACATAAATGTAAAACAATACCATTCTTCACAATGGAATTTTTCTGATTTAGGAAATAATTTATTTTCATAAACACTATGTTAATATAGTATGTTCATTATCAGTTTTTTTGTTTGTTGGCTGGTTGGTGCAACAAATCAAATCCAGGATCTTACACTGCTAGGCAAGTACTCTACTACTGACCTATACATGCCTAGCCCCAATATTAGTATTTTTGAGTGAAGAAATAAATGGTATTAGTTTCTGCTGCCCAATGAAAAGATAAAGAATGTGCTTGCTTTGGCAACACATAAACTAAAACTGGAAAAGAAAGGAAGAAGATAAAGTGAAACTGGCCAGATTTGCTCCTTTTCATCAGTTTGAATAGTTTAGGATAAAAATGATTGGTAAAGTAAGTTTAAATAATTACCTACATTTTTAATACCTTTGGTTTCAGTTCCCAAATATATTTAGTTGACTTTATGTTCATTTTTCAATGTTTAAGAACATTTTAAGAACTTAACACATTAAATCTGAGTTTTAAAAACTTAATCCCAAGATCTTTAATGTCTTAAGTTTTTCTAAGTCAATGAATAATGAGGCAAATGTTTAATTACCAAGTACAAAACTTCATGGTACACTACAATTCCCTATAATATAAACCCACAAAAAACAAAAAATAGGACGCCAGGAGTGGCAGTACACACCTGCAATCACAGCGCTGCAGGTGTCAAGGCAGGAGTATCAAAGGTAGTATGGGCTACATAGAGTTTAAGGCCAGCCTAGAATACATCGTAAGATCCTCTCTCAAAACCCCCAAAACACAAGTGTGTGTGTGTGTGTGTGTGTGTGTGTGTGTGCGCGCGCGCGCGCGCGCGCGCGTGTGCTCGTGTGTAGCGCACTTTACCCAATTTTTATTTTTAAAAACTGAATGACGCAATAATTAGAATGAAGTGCCTATTTAACTCTCAATTATTTTTGTTGTTTGTTGGTTTCTGGTTTTGGTGCCGGCAAACTCAGGCCCTTGCACTTGCCAGGCAGGGACTTATGCCACTGAGCTATATCCCCAGCCCTCTCAATTATTTGAAAAGGTAATTCTGTCCTAAATTCACTTTGGGTTTGGTTGGACCTCATGAAAACTAAATTCAAAGATTTCTTGTTTATCTATGGGTCTCATTCTTTAATTTTTATCAAGCTAGAAACCTATACTTAAGTTTGGTATTAACTCTAACAGGAATTTGCTGCCATGCAGAATTGCCAAATTATCAGCACATGGTACATGCTAGAAAGCTTGAGTAACAAGAGCAACAAAGCACAGAACACTACAAATTGAAGAAGTTTTCTAAGGCCTATCCAAAGTAATGCTGATCTAGAATACACTTCCTATGACAACAAAGATTTTTGTCCCCTTTCATTTTTTGGAATATCAGGAATTGAACTCAGGACCCTGTGCTTGCCTGGTAGGTACTTGCACTGCTGAGCTATATCCCTGGCCTCTGTCCATTTATTTTCCATTCCAATGCTTTAACAGCTCAGGTACAAAGTAGGCATGCAATAAATTTGAATACATGAACTGGTACACCACTTGGTATGTTGATTATTAACATTTATTCTATGGACAATAAACAAGAAATTCTCCCAGAATTAAGTTTACAGATTTGTTGTACTTAAGTGCTACTCTTTGTTATTTCTGTTCTTTGAGGGTCTCACTATGTAGTCCTACCTCTAGAATTCACTACATAGCCCAGGCTGGTCTTGAATTCAAGATCCTCTTGTCTCAGCTTCCTATAGTGCTACGATTACATGCATATGCAACTATAACCAGTTTAAAGCTTGATTACTGTAACCCAATTACAACTATTGTTTTGGAATTTCCAATTACTCTTTGGAAAGCATCTGAAGTTACTAATTACTTTAGAAGAAAACACAAGTTTAAATGTCTGCAAATTTGGTCACCTACATTTCCACCCCTTCATTCTACATTTTTGTTGTTTTGGATACAAGCTCCCACTATGCAGTCCAGGCTGGCCTCAAACACAAAACCTTCCTGCCTCAGCCAAATGAGTGCTGGAATTACAGGAACATACTACTATGCACTTCTACTTTCTGTTAAATATATACATATCACAAATAAAAAAGAAATGTAAATAGTGATTAAACACACACAAGCCAAAACCAAACTAAAACAAACCCAAAAGTACTTCTAACTATGTTTAGGTCATGAGAACTGCCACAGTTCTCTAAGAGAATTCTTATGAGAGAGGCACTGGGAAGAAATGGTAATTCCCTGCACAGACCCTCTAATTTTTCTACACAGCAAGTGTTCCTGAATTGGAAAGCAAGGTAAACTAGCACAACTAGACTAGTATATCAGTAAAACAGCTATTAAGGAGTTTTGAGAAGTATATATATTAAAATTCACAGCAATACAAACAATTCCATACAACTGAAATCTCACATTAGACCAGTAAGCATCACTTCTCTTTTCACCTTTAAAAGATAATCAGAATATATGCTGGTAATGGGGGGACAATTTGAGACAGGGTCTCAGTATGTAGTCTACAGTGGCCTTGAACTTGCTACCATGTATAGTCTAGACTGGCCTCAAACTCAGAATTCTACTGTCTCAGCCTCCTGTTGCTGGGATTACAAAAATGTGCTTTCATACCCAGCTGCACTGTTAAATTTTTAGTAAGAGTAAAGTTTCATTACTCATGGTATTCAAAGTCCTAGAAATACAAGAAAATTGTATTTTATCAATGCCTTTTCAACGAAGGCCTACATTTTATTTCAATGATCACTTACATTCTTTGATTAACCTTTTCACATACTAAAAGCTATTGAATCCAGAGCAACTCCAGTACATTCTAGAGGGCCAGGGATATAGCGCAGTGGCACAGCACCTGCCTGGCAACTGGGAAGCCGTGAGTTTGATTCCCAGTACCCCCCGAAAAAAATTCCAATACATTCTAGACAATAAATATTAACCAGTAAATAGAAGCTTTTAATGTCATATTCAGAAATCCCTAAAAGAGAAAAGTAGTCATTAGAAGAAGAGATGGTAAAACTTACTTCTTGATACAGTTAGTCATGAGAAGATGGACATCTTGTCTTTCATCTAATAGCAGCATTGCTCCTAAATAGCCAATGCGTTTGTCTGTAAATTTTTGAGAAGCAATAAGCTTGAGGCACTCCAACTGCACACATGCACAAAGAAGACATAAAGCAAAGAAAAAACAACATTAAGAACTTGCTATCACAACCTAGGAAACCAATGTTTTTAACCCAATCCAAAGATGATCGAAGTACTGACCTGAATCAAACTACCTAAATAAACAGGCAAAGACATAAAGACCTGCATTTATCTTAACAATAATCAGGTTCTGGAACAAATCAGATTGTCAAGGTCTCACAGCATTTGCCATCCAAATAATCTTGTGAGTTTTAACTTCATTCTATAGATTCATACACACCAAATAAGTTAAATATTATAAGACATTAATAAATCAAATTTCTAATTTGATCCCTACCTTACATTAAATGAGCACCTAACTCATATATTTAAGGTCTGGTTCCTAGTTCAAAAATCCAAAAACTCAATAAATAAAAATACATCAATATGCCAAACAGTATCCTAAACATCAGAAACATACAATTAAATAAAGCAGTCAAACACATTTAATGTAAAATATGCTACATTTAGAACTCAAACCAAGTACTATGAGAAAAGTTAAGGTTTAGGAATCAATTTTTTTTTTTTTTTTGGTCTTTTTGAGACAGGGTCTTACTATGCAGTTCAAGCTCACCTTGAGCTTACTTTATAGCCCAGGTTGGCCTCAAACTTGCAACGATCCTCCTACCTCAGCCCCTGAGTGCTGAGGTTACAGGCATGTGCCACCACACCCAGTATAGGAATCAAATAGTTTTTAAAATCCAGAGAAAAACTCTGCAGTGAAATTAACCTAAAAGTTTTATACAATTTCTTCTTTACATAATTGTTAGAGATAACTCCTCAAGGCTTCCTAGTCCTTTGTAGTTAAGCTTGGCCTTTCTTGAAAGTCATAATCACTCTGCTTTACTTTATCATTCCATCTAGACCAACATAAAAAGGCCAAATATTTCCTCTGAACAATGGTTTTGAAAGGTGTATTCAAGTATGACTCCCCACGAAGAATTTTCAAAACTTGACTCCTAGGAAAAAGGGGCTCCACCACAGGAGGCTCGTACATGCAGAAAGCAAAATCACTGGAGATCACTTCCCATTGTGTGTGTATCTATTAGGTTCCAAAGTGAAATTAAGGAAAATAAAGTGGTCCCACAAATAGAACTCAAGCTTTAAATACTGCTCTCTCAGTGTGTCTGCATTGAAAAACCAAAAACCTACAGTCAGCTAACTGTATATATTGTCATGAGCATGCTAAAGAAGTTCCCAGAGAGAGAATAACCATAATCAAAAAGAAAAACCTAAGCCAGAATGGTGGTGTATGCTGGCATATTCCCAGCACCCTGGGAGGCTGAAGCAAGAGGATCACAAGTTCAAGCACAGCCTGGGCAGCACAGTAACTTAGCAGGACCAAGTCTCAAAATTTTAAAAAATAGAACTTTAAAAAGGGATGGGAAAAGGGCAAACTTAAGTACCTGGTAAGACTAAAAGAGATTAAGTAACAACTCTTCCCTTTCTTCTAAACATTTAATGTAAGTTTTAAAAAAAATTTCTAAAAGTTGATGAAAATCATTTTTACAAGGTCTGCAGAATATCACTGATGAGAAAATCAGAAGCCAAAATAGTATTAGAAATATTTTACTTTTTTAAACCAAAAGTTTTCTAAATATTAAATGCCTATGAATTATTTAGTAGTAAAAGAAAATATTCCAAGAATTAGCACATAAGTTTTTATCATCCTTATTGAATCTTGTTTCTGGCCAACTCCAAACACTATAAATTATCCAAAACTCTTTTATTAAGATGAACTAGTGAGCAGGATATACTCTCAGGGATCATTCATATCTCTAAAGCCGTATTTTAAGGTAGTCACACTAAATGTCATCAGTGACCAGTAAATAGTTTGTTTTCTGTGACACTTGTTTAAAATTTACCTCAAAACTAAACACACACACAAAAAAACCTAAGCTCCAACAGCAAAAAGAAAAACTAAAATTTAAAGGGACATAAATTAATTCTTTCGCCAGGTGTGGCGGCACATGCCTGTAATCCCAGCACTTGGGAGGCTGAGGCAGGAGGATCTTCGTGAGTTTGAGACCAGCCTGGGATACAAAGTGAGCTCAAGGCCAGCCTGAACTTCATAGTGAGACCTTGGCTCAAAACAGACAAAAAAATTTAATTAAATAATTAATTCTTTACAGTATCCTCCATTTTATACAGTGACTCTGCTTCAAGAAGAAGCAAATTTTTTTGATACTGACAAATTTAAAGAAAAAGATTAGACAGCTAGAGATGGCATTTGAAATAAACCCTCCAGAGAAGGATTATTTCTGACCAAATTTCGCACATTGGTGGCCAGCAACAGTACTGAGAATGCACCATGTTTCATCTTTGAGAACATAACTGAGGTTTTCAAATCTTGAAAACGAAACGTGAACATTGGGGGATAGAGGGATCATAAGAAGGATCAGCATGTGAGGACAAAACACCTATTTTTAAGTAGCAATCTCCAAAATATACAATTCTCCACTATTGTATTGCATGACTAAAGAATAGAAGGGGAAAAAAAACTAATCAATTAAACATATCTGCTCCTTAGGTGAAAATCTCAATTTCACCAAGTAGTACTATTCCAGTTAAAGCCACTTGAAAAACCACTGGATGCAATGGTATACACCTGTAATCCCAGCAACTCAGGAGGCTGAGACAGGAGGATCACAAGTCTGAGGCCAGAGGAGGCAATTTAGAGAGCCTAAGTAAAATTTTTAGAAAGGGCAGGAGATACAGCTTAGTGGTATAGCGCTGCCTTAGCTTATGTTCAATCTTCGGTATGACACAAAAACCCTAAAAAAAGCCCACCTGAAACATTTCTAACAAATACAGCAGGCCCTTTCAGAGCACAGTAACAGTCCCATTTTTATTTTCATAACCCAACAAGTTAACAGAAAACTTTCTTTTACTCCATACTCAGTGAGGAAAGTCAAAAGACAAATGAGGGCCAGAGATACAACTCAGTGGCACAGCGCCTGCTTAGCAAGCGCAAGGTCCTGAGTTCGATTCCCAGTGCCAAAAAAAAAAAAAAGACAAACGACAACTTTGGCAAAAATATTTACAAGTCATTTCATAGATGTGAAATCCCATACAATAGGTTCCTACAAACTGATTTTCCCCCATAATGGTGATTGAACCCAGGAGAGGTAGGCTACATCCCCATCCTTTATTTTGAGACAGGTCTCACTAAACTGCCCAGGTTGGCCTTGAACATGAAATCTCCTGCCTTGGCCTCTTGAGAAGCTGGGATTATAGGAATATTCCATCACACCCAGTAAAACTCCTTTTTTAAAATACTAATGGTCCTTTATAAAAATGGAAAACCATTAGGCCAAACAGCTCATAGAAAACAAAAACAGAAATGGAAATCAAACTTTCATAAAACAAATGCAGGGCTGGGGACACAGCTCAGTGGCGCAAGCACCTGCCTGGCAAGTATAAGGTCCTGAGTTTCATTCCCAGTACCAAAAAAAAAGAAAAAGTAAATTCAACTAAGTAAAGTTACACACAAAAACCACTGAAATGGACCTTGAAATACATGAGTTAACATGATTTAAAAAATATACATCAATAAAGTTTATTTAAAAAGAAATAAAAACCAAAACCAGAGATATTTTTTATAATAGTATAAAGATTGAGAGATGGCAGTATTAACTGGCACAAGCTATAGAAAGATCTGAACTATCTAAATTACAAATTTATATAACATTTGACTCAGCAATTCTCTTTTTAAGAAATTATACTACACTTATATTCACATATGTGGAAAATAGTATTATTCAACTGCAGTGTTTATAACAGCAAGACTAGAGATAAGTGTCCATTAATAAGGTACCAGTTTAATAAATTATGATTCAAACATGTAACATAAGACTATACTAAATATACTATCATCAGCATGTCAAAGAAACTACAAAAAAATGATTCTCTTAGCCACGTGTAGTGGCACAAGCCTGTAGTCCCAGCACATGGGAGGGTGAGGCAGGAGGACTGCTGTGAGTTCAAGGCAAGCCTGAACTACATAGCGAGACCCTGTCTCAAAAAAAAGAGATAAGATTCGCTTCATGGGAAAAGTTTTTGGTGTTTTCTTTTGTTTTTGAGACAGGGTCTCACTAAGTTGCCTAGGCTGGCCACAAACACAATCCTCCTACTTCAGCCTGCTGCTAGGATTAAAGGTACAGGCCACCAAGAGTAGCACTGAGGGAGGTCTTAAATACTGGTCTTCAGGACAGATTATGAATGAAAATTGCAAACAGTATGTTAAAACAGGTTACAGAACCATAATATATCTCTGGAAGGACATTCAACAAACTGACACCATCAGTTGTCTATAGAGAAACTAAGTGATAGGAAGACAAATATAGAAGTGTTTCATTGTGAATCCTTTGGTATCTTTCAAATTTAAAATCAGCCACGTGTGGTAGCATGTAATCCTACCATTTGGGAGACTGAGGTAGGAATCACTAGACTGAGGTCAGCCTGGGCAATACAGTGAGACCCTGTCTCAAAAAGTCAATAAAATACAGTTTAAGGGCTGGAGGTACAGCTCAGTGGGCTAAGTGCTTGCCGCTGAGCACTAGGGCCCTGAGTTCGATCCCCGGTCCCGGAAAAAAAAAAAAAAAATACAGTTTAAAATTGATTAACTACCACTCTCTATTTCAAAGGAAAATAATAATGGACTAGGAGAAGAAAATCATATGAAAACTGCAGGCAGAAAGGTCTTATGGCTATAAAAGCTAATACACTATATTTTTAAAAAATACAAAAGCTATTTCCCCCTGCAAAGGTGAACACCATATATTTCAAAAAAGGGGGGGGGCAGCTGAGAGTTAGAATAGTTTTAAGTGGACTATTAGACTCTTACGAAAATACAACTCTAATAAATGGAAGGGGAGCTCAGCCTTTCAATAACCTAAATTCACACAGAACCAGTACTGCACTAAGCTATTTTTAACTTCTGTGGATGCTGGCAGGAAACTGTTGAAATGTATGTTTGTTCCTAATCACTTACTCCAAACTGTGTTTTTCTGCTCACAGTTATATTCTTCATCTATCAATTTCTCTTTCTCTCTCTCCTCTACATCCGAAAGGGCTGGGGTGATCTCTTTCCTACTCTCAAATTTGTTTTATATTTACTAGCAATCATGAAGCTCCACTGTGTACCACCAGCTCGACCCCTAAATATACATTTTGCTTTTAACTTAGTAAACTGGTGCACCCAACAATGTATGTGCCAGACATTCTCACTGATATACAATTTTAACAGTACATATAAGAAAACCAACATTGGCCATCTATAAATAATAAATATATATCACACTTATGCCAAGATACTATGAAAACAAGTGAGGAAGGGTATCCAATTTAGGGCAGGAACAGGACAACTGAAGAGAAAGGCAGTTAGAAGCTCAACCTCTGCATCTACCTAGAGATCTTAAACAAGCTATTTAACAACCTAGGCTTGTTTGGCATCACTAGGGTAACTGAGTCAAAAGGGAAGACAGCCCTTAATAATGTGTCTCCGCTCCCTACCATCAGGACAGTCACTATTCTAAGCAGCTGTTTCCAGAAGTGGCCTTAGAATCCTCAGCAGAAGCATGCTAGTTGATCATTAGCAACAAGTCTGAGATTAAAGGTATTGAAACAAATACAGGGCCTTGCTAGGAGGAGTTCCCAAAGCAGACAGGTCAAAATCACCTGGGAGAATCATAAAAACAAGTCACTCTCAGAAATTCCAATGGAGTAGATTAGAGGTAGAGATTGACAATTTCTGATTTTACAAAATTTTTCTAGATGACTTCTAATGCTCCAATTTTTTTCAAGTACTAAATCAATTTTTTAAAAGAAAATAATCATGTTTCTGACCTTGTTATGTTTCTCTAAAGCAAGTACCTTTGTTGCCACTCATCAGTGTTTAATCTGGTTGCCCTCAGCAAAAAGCTGCTCCTGTTCTGTTAGCTTTTAGCATAGTTTTACACAAGGTCAAATCCACATATGCATCTGCTTTTAAATTTAACAATGGGTTTTATGATGTGGTCAATCTATAAGTGATTGGTTAGGTCTTTTAAAAAACTACTTTTATTTCACCTTATTATTTGGAAATAACTTTCTTCTTCAGTCAAACTTAAAAAAATACCTGGTTATAGGGCCAGGCATGGGGGCACACACCTGTAATCCCAGCACTCCAGAGGCTGAGGCAGGAGGATCATTGCAAGTTCAAGACCAGCCTGGGCTACAAAGTGAGCTCAAGGCCAGCCTAAACTGTGAAGCAAGACAGTCTCAAAAAGACCACCAAAAAAAAAAAACCCTTGTTAAAATGTATCACTATGTAGCCAGGTAACATAAAATCTCTATAGACCAGAGTCTGTTTTTTCCTCCTTCTGGAAGGCAAAAAAAATCCTCCAAAAACATCTAATACTCCTACTAAATCCCACTTTTTTCTTCTTGAGAACACTTATTGTGAAATGCTTCACTCAAAATACAAAATAATTACATATTACCAAACCACCAAATCTTAACATTTTATCATATTTAAATTTTTTTAATATTACAAATTCAGGTGAAGCCCTCTACATACTATTGCCTTAATCCTACTTTCCTTTTCTCCAAATTCCAAAATTATCATTCATAACTGAATTAACCTCGTATTTTTACTATCCATGTGGAGAAAGTGATTTGGAACATTATAAACTTTATATAAATATCATATTTCTGCTCTTTATGAGTATTATTCACATCAACATAAGAAGCTTTAATACAGTCATATTTGTTTCTTTCCCTGATATAAAAAAATACAGTGAATATTCCAAAAAAAATTTTTTTCTTTTAAATGTGTTAAGTAAAAGTCATTGCATTAATCTCAAAATAACCACGTCCCCAACACACTTATCCTGCTGCTCTTGGCATTTTCTGAAGCAGTTCTTTTTTTTTTGGAGACAGGGTTTCGCTATGCAGTTCAGGCTGCCCTTGAGCTCACTTTGTAGCCCAGGCTGGTCTTGAACTTGCGATGATCTTTCTGCCTCAGCCTGCCACACCACAGGTCAGCCTGAACTGCATAGCGAGACTATCTAACTTCTCTGTTAACACTGGGTTACCAATAACTCCTTCAGAAGAAACACTGGCATGGCAAGTAAAGACAAATGTTTCTTTCTTTCCAGTAACTGTTTTCAAAATAATGAGTTAGTTCTCTAACATCACTCAAAGATGAACAATGAAATTTTAAAATTTTTGTTTTAGGTACCTCAATAATAAAGCATGCGCTTAGCATCCTCTGCTCTCCCACTAAAAAAAGACCAATGTGCTTAGTACATTTTAATCAATCACATTATTCTTATTAATACTAAAATTATCTCATTCTGAGGATAGCTGCCTTTTCTGATAACTTTTAAAAACTTTGGCATGACTTTCGTAGTCTTTCTTGCTTTCTGGCATAGTCAAATGTTTCAAGCTTATTTTAGATATTTCTTATCCTGGGTCTGTCGCCATTGTAATGGGTCGTGGTCCTTTCAAAGAGAGATGGTATTTTAGAGACCACAATCTGGCAGAACAAGCTTAAATACTTTTTTAAACATAACATACAAGTTAAAACAGTAGGCGAATATAGCAACATAAAAAAAAAACATGTTATTTCTAACATGGAAAGGAAAATGTAGCATTAGAATACTGAAATGTCACAATTATTTCAATACATTATGAAAAAGTATCTTTGTGAGATAAAGAGTATCTACCTAAAACCTGAATCACCATATCTAATCAGAATATGGGGGTGGGGATATAAGTCAGTAGTGTAAGTGCCAGCCTAGCAAATGCAAGTCCTGAGTTCAATCCCCACTACCGCAAAAAAAAAAAAAAAAGTACAGTATTTGCATTTAAGGTTGTAATAAGACAAGGATGACCACTATTACTGCTTCTTTTCGCTACTTCTTTGTAGTAACTTTAGAGTATAGTAAGAAAATAAAATGTGTAAGGATGGAAAAGGAAGAGACTATTGCTACTGTTTGAAAACAACGTATTTACGATGTGGAAACAAGAGGGTCTACAGAGACTCTTAGATTCAAATGCAGTAATGTCACTAGATAAGTATATTAAAAACTCTATTACATTTCTCTATGTCTACAACATAGTTAGGAAAACTTTTAAGGATACTATGTGTGATAGGAACAAGAGCTCTAAAGAACTTATGAATATATTTCTCCAAAAATGTGTAAGACTTTTACGAAGAACAATACATCACTTTAGGCAATTAAAGAAGCAGAATGCTATACAGTACTACACTGATGGAAAGGATGCTCTTGTACACAAATAATATGGTATAGCAGGCAGGAGATATATATACACACACATTTGAATATAAATATATATACATTAGAATACTGAAATGTCATAATTATTTCAGTAGGTAATGAAAAAACACTTATGTGTGTGTGTGTGTGTGTGTGTGTGTGTGCGTGTATATACATATATACACGCACACACACACACACACACACTGGTGGGAAGGACAGAATCAGCAGGCAGACCTGCACTGCATAAAAGTGGTAGCAATTAAAGAAGAGGTAATTAGGACAAAATAGATGCTACTACTACATGGCAACCGCTTAATTTCTTTACCTTACAAACACCTGTCATATGTTTTTCATAAAATACTGTGCCATGAATAAATAAGCAAGAAAACATTTGGCAAATATTTCTTAAAAGCTCATTATAGTCCTAGTCTTCTGGCAGAACAACCGTAATCCACAAATTAATCCTAGTCAATTTTACTAACTTCTGTCATCAAAACATTCTCTGATCCACAGAGATTCTCATTAGAAAGGATAACTGATGGCAGGATCATGCCTTTCCAAGTCTGCAGCCTGCCCTCTCAATCACGGCCTTAGTGCCACAATGACCAAATTGCAAACTACAAAGATATTAAATGTATCTCCGTCCCTGTTAGGAAAAGACAGACATCCTCTGAGCTATAGTGTTATTCAAAGAAAAGCACCCGTACTAGGTGAGGTCTCAGCCCAGCCTACCTGTCCAAAGTGAGCAGGGTAGCCCAGCATATGCATATATAGTAATTTTGCCACATTCCGACACCGGTATGTATTATCTTCTTCTCTAAATGATGACCGGATTGCAGCACATTCTTTCTGGATCATTTCTCGCTCCTCAGCTTGGGTCCGAGCTGTCCGGATGGTGCGGATCAGCTCCCGCAATCTGATGGGGGCCGGCATCCTCTGGGTATGGAGAGATAGTAAATAGACATGTTCATATTTTTTGCTATTAAAACCACTCAAT
This sequence comes from Dinomys branickii, assembly GCA_004027595.1. NCBI lineage: Eukaryota > Metazoa > Chordata > Mammalia > Rodentia > Dinomyidae > Dinomys > Dinomys branickii. The sequence continues at coordinate 174,444 of PVLD010002137.1, forward strand.
AACTTCCCACAAAAAATTCTGACTGATAAATTCTGACTTGATAAATCTAGTTTGGTTAAATTAAGCAAAGCTTGCTAAGCTTCAGCAAACATATTACATACAAACTCCTCAACTATGTAAATTTCTTGAAAAGTGACCAAAAAAGATGAATTATTAAATTAAGCAAAAATAAGGTCAGGCACAGTGGTACATATCTGTAATTCCAGCTGCTCAGGAGGCTGAGACAGGAGAATCAAACACGTAAGGCCAGCCTAAACAACATAACAAGACCCTGCCTCAAAATTT
>PVLD010002138.1:0-46805 GCA_004027595.1 Dinomys branickii
GGGGGGGGGGGGAGGGCCCGAGGCGGCCGCGCTCCCACTGCGCCTGGACCGATCCCCGCTTCTTCCCCGCGGGGATCGTCCCCGGCTCCCAGCGTCTGGGACTTTCCCACGTCTCGCCCCGGCAGCCTGGTCCGCCCTACCACATCTCCCCCGGCATCTCAGAGAAATACGCCCAGTTTAAACTTCCCAGCCGAGATTCTGGCATTCACGCTCACCAAGTCTGTCTCGAGCTGGTGGTGTTTATTAAGGAGGTTCGCTCCCTTGCTGCTCACCCGGTCGCCATCTTCCCCGGATCTCTATTTTTATTTTTGAAGACTCTTTGCTTACCAAGAAAAGATGTTACAGTTTTTAGTCTATTGGGAAAATATCCCAGTTTTTGCATGCAAATGAATTCACATTCTATTTACTATGATGTTCTATACATACTTCAGCTTTATTCAAGATCTTTAAAATGATCTGGAAAATAACTTGAAAACCAAACTATAAACCCAAAAAATTCAGTCATTAAGCTTTCCTCTATTCAAATGCTTATGATTAGAACTCATGTGTTGCTTTCTAAGAAAAATTAACAAGTGCACTTGCTTTAAAAATACAATTTTTGGAAGCATAAATGTTGATTTTTATAGAGCAGTTATAGAACAGTGACCAATGTTTTATAAAAACTTTTTTCACCTTTTTCACATCTGAATGCATGAATTCCAGAATGAAAACACTTTCTTACATCACAGCTCTGCTCAGAGGAGCCCTTCTTTGTGGACTTTCCCACTCTCATCTTGCTAGAAGCAGGCTGGCTGCCGCAAATAGAAAGATCTAACGAAGTTGTGTTAGGCAGAGGAGCATGACATTGCTTCTCTTTGGCTGGGAGTATTTCTTTCTGGGTCCCCTGAACTTGGAATTTCTCTTTAAAATGTCCCATTAATTCCTATTAGGGAGCTACTAGTAAAGAAAATTGCATGTTAGCTTTTATCAATCTGTATGAATGAATGTTAACCACTCTTGGCTAAAAGCCCTCCTTTTGGCACCACTCATGTGCAAACAGCGTGCACATCAGCAAATCATCCAGAAGATTAATGCACTCGAGCCTGCACAAAGACTCGGAGATGCGCATTAGCATTATAGATTTTAATTTGAAATAATGTCAGTCTTTTCGGGCCCACATTGTAGTGCATGAGCTGCCATCTGCTTATAATAATGAGTCTGACAATCCACGTAAATGTGATTTGCTGCCTCCTTTGCCGGCATAATGGCCAGGATATTGATCCTAATGGCAGAGCCCTTGCAGGCCTCTCCTTCAATACGAACAGGACAGGCAGAGCTGTGGTCTGGAGGCTCAGGTGGAATGGCAGCTGAGGAGGGTGCCCAGCACCCCTCCACTCCAGGCGATGACACAAGACTCCAAAGGGGTCACTGTGTCCTTTCCTTCTCTATGCTCCAGCCCCATCAAGACCCAGCAAAGCAGGTGAAGGAGAGGGCACCAGTGCCAAGGAGCTGCACTGTCTCCTTCCTCCTCCTAACTGTAATGCTTGATCCAGAGGTGCCAGCGGGGGACTCTGAGCACTCTGCGGTCCAGCCCAGCTTTGGAGACCGCTGGCCAATATGGTGGTCTCCGGCCATGTGTGGCTGGTTATGCTTCAAGTAATGAATACCAAATGAAATTTGAAAGCCAGCTCTCCACCACCTGAGCAGATACATGTACAGATACCTTCATGGCCAAACATGAAGCAGTCCAGGGGTCCACAGGTGGATGAACGGGTGAACAAGATGTGGTTTTGCACACAATGGCGTGCTATTGGACTCTAAAAAGTAAGGGAATTCTAATGGATGCTGAACATGGATGAACTTGGGGTACCTTACAGGGAATGAGAGGATGGAGTCCTAGGCAGGCATGGTGGTCCATGTCTAGAGCCCCAGAGCTCCAGGAGGCTGAGGCAGCAGGCTCACAAATTCAAGCCCAACCTGGGAAATTTAGCCACTTAATAAGACCTTGTCTCAAAATTGAAAAATAATATTTAAAAGGGCCTAGGGATATAACTCAGGGCAAAGAGTCTGGCTTCAATCCCAGTATCTCCCCAAAAGTTCACATTTTTCATTATCCAAATGTCACCAGTGGCTTCTGCACTGGGTGGCACAAAGACCAGTGTGTTGTCACAGAAAGCTCTGAGGGACAGCACTGCTGTGGCAGCATGCTGTGGGGAAGCAGGCACCTGAGGACCTGGGCTAAGTCTAGTGTTTTCAGCAGGAGTTTGTACCCTGTATTCTTTCGGTCACAGCCAGAGTGGCAGAAACTACCACTGAGCAACCATGCCATAGAGACAGCTTGCTCAGATTTTTAGTTTTGAGTTCAGTCATGTCTGTGTTTCAGCTACAGAGTTTTTGTTTTCAAAACGGACCATCAACATGTTTGGGATTATCTCAGCCAGGCACGCAACTCTCCTCATCTTTCCAACAGCACGAAGTGGAAAGATTAAAAGGTGGGACTTGACTATCAGGGAATAAGAAACCAGAGCAGCATAGGCCATTGCAATCATGAAAGATACTTGCATGCAGGCTCACTGACAGAAGGAGCACCCAGTGAACTCTGAACACAGATAAGTCAGAGGTGGGAGTGGGAATGAGGATCCCTTCAGCTTTCACTCCTGTCCTGTTCTGCTCCCCTGGCTCCCAGCCACACATCAGCATTCTATGCTCTGCTATGCATCTCCAGGTAAAGGCTGCTGTTGTAATCCTCTCACGCTTTGTTTGGAAAAGAAATGTGTTCAGATGTAGGACATTATACCGCTGCATCCCGTGGAACCAGTTGCCAAAACTGTGAATAAACCTGAAGGAGTACATCATCATGTCTTGCACCACACGGCCTTGGCGGTGAGTGTGAGTAGCTTGCATTCTGTAGCCCCTCAAATTTTCTTTTTCTCCAGGAGCAGTGATATCTACCTCTTAAGGTGGGAAATTCAAGTAAGTATAAATTCAGTGGAAAGTGGCCAGTGCTCATTCCTAACCTGAGTAGTTATAATAATGATGGCTTTCAGTCTGCTGTCACTTACTATTGTTATACGTTGCATATTATCTGTTATATTTGCACTGTATGGCATATTCTTGAACGTTTTGGATTTGATTGACCTGATACAGGTAAAGCCTCCCAAGGAGTGTAGAATTCAGGAAGGGACACATGGCCCTGGGTGCAGGCTCACCATCCTGGGTGGAGGGACTCACTGCTTCTGCACAGAGCTCTCACATGTCAGAGGGGAGATTCACTTCCCATGTTACAAATTTGGAAATGGGGCTCTAAACTGGGCAGGAAAGCCTCAAAACCAGGACTCTTGACGGAGAGTGGCCCTAGGGAGATATAACAAGGCTGCCTGGATTTGCCTGTGACTCCCTGTCCTTCCTATGACCTTGAGCTAGTGATGCTGTTGCACCTGGATTGTGTAGACTTGCAGCCCAGCTCTGGGTCATTGTGAACAGGCAAGGTGAGGGGATCCTGCTGCTGCCGAGTGAGGTCAGTGCTTTCACTTCAATGCCAGCAGCATGGGATTCCAAAGCTGTCTGGCCCTGAAACTTAACCTTCCTTACTAAATTCTAGAGGTGTTATTCATTTCTTCATAATTCATTCTTTCTTTTTTCACCAATAGTTTTGAGAGTAGAGATGAACTTTATTGTCTTTTCACCCATTGCGCCCAGTTTAACGTCTGACACTTAGCAGTTACCAATAAGCACTCACCTCTGGGAGCTCCCCTGATCTGGTACCCCAGCTCCAAGTGTGACACTGGGCCTTTGACACTGCTTAAGTGAGGTTGTAGTGTCTTCTCCAATCCTTTCAAAGATCCTTCACCATAGAGGAAAGCGTCTGTCCTCCCTGACTCCTGTATGAACTCTGTCTCAGTCACTTTCTCATCACTGAAACACTATACCTAACACCCACAACTTAAAGGAGGAGAGGTTTAGTTTTGCTCACAGTCTCCAGTTGGCTGGATCCAAGGCAGGGTGGCACAGCAGAGAAGAAGCAGCCCACAGCCCTGCAGGCAGGAAGCGGAAAGGGATCAGAGTGGAGGAGGGACATAGACCCTTCCAGGCCACGCCTCCAGTGATCCACCTCCTCCAACCAGGCTTCGCCTCCCATAAACTCATCAGTGCAGCAATCCAGTGCTGTGCGCTGTGATCCAGTCAGCTCCCCAAAGTCCTACCTCTGAGTGATGAGGCTGTGGGGGACATCTAGACGTAAACTACAGCTAACTTAACGATCGTTTTGATCATTGCTGCTTTCAAAAGTAACTTCTTCATCTTTTACACCAAATGCATTTTTAAATTCCATACCATTTAGCAGCAATAATAAATGATACAGCTGGGGTAATGCGCACGTGTACCTGGATGCAGTCTGTTCTGTCACAATTGGACTCTGCCCAAGGTAAACATTCTCTGACTTTCCTCCTTCATCCCTGTATTTCCTGATGGAATCTGAGTGTGACCATAGGGCACAACCATGACTCAACCAACCCTTTACACCCTGTGTTTGAAAACCGCAGAATAATGTCTCTTGTCCATTCTTTCAATGCAAAACAAAGATCTCTCCCGCTGTGCTGACCCCTTTGATGTGTGAAAGCCACCTTGAGTGCCTTACCCACAGAGACTGGTAAGCTGCTCTCCTGAAAGGGGTGTCAGAGGCTAACACTTTGCTTTATATTTTTCCTGTTTATAAATTATGCTCAATATTCATTGTTTTTTGGTTGTGGGAAATAAATACTATAATAGACTTCTAATAATATGAGATTGAATATATTTGTCATTTCTAAATTTGTGTTCATTAGTCCAGAAAAGCTACTCCTAATCTTTTGCATATCTTTTTACTGAGTTGGTTGAATTTTTACACATATATATGCATATATATGTATACACCTCACATATATACATTATACACACACACACACACACACACACACACACACACACACACACACATATACTTTCTAGTTGCTACCTCAAAATGAGATTCGTCTGCTAATATTTCCTAGTCAGAACTGGACAAATGGGAATCTTTATTTTTAAAAGAAAGTGCATTATCATTGTCTGCCTTTGCCATCACATTTATTGCATTTAATTAATAAAAATGGTCCAAATAACGTGTATTGAGCATTGTTTTAACTCCAGACCCTGGAACATGCAGTAATTCACAAAATACACAGATACATGAGGCAGCACTCCCTCCTTGAGACAACCATGGTCTGGTGCTGGAGAGGATGCTTGGGCAATGCTTTATGCACACCAGTGCTGGCTTTTGAGGAGGGGAGGGTATGTGACAGCGGCCAGGCCTTCCTGGCGGAGAGAGTATGGGACTCAGGAGACTGTACAGCAGATGCCAGCAGAGATGGGCAAGCAGGCCCTTATACAGCTATAAGAAATGAGGCGTGGTTAGAGGTTTGGCTCTGAAATGTTTGTTGGGGCCAGGGATGTGGGGCTGTAAATCCATACACCACGTCTAGGAGGCTGAGGCCTCTGGAGTGGCTGGGCAATGTGGTACAGTGGCCATGCCCTGGCAGGAGTCTGGACACGGGTCTGAAGGCCACAGTAACAGGACAGTCAGATTTTGGGAATCACCATCAATGGCATGCAGAGAGGACTGGGAAGGAGACCATGGGTGACAGAGAGGACAAGAAATGAGAACAGGAGAAGGATGGGGATCCAGGACTCAGTGGGAATCACAGAGTGCAGAGCGTAGTGGGCTCTGGGGCCACCATGGAGGACATGGGGAGAAGGCTGAAATGTGGAAGGGACACAGTGTTGACCTCCAAGGGGGTCTCTAGGACCAGGACAGCCTGAGTGCCATGGCTGGGAGTGGTTGGTAAGGAGGCAGGGCCGAAGCAAGGGTCCCTCTGCTTTGTGACAGTGGCAGCCAGACATCACTTGGTGACTCCTGGAGGTGTCCTCTATCCGCCTTAGCACTTACACACCTGCTTTCACTCTGGCCTAACCCAAGTTTAAAAATCCTTTCTGAGGATGTAGAATAGAATATTTCTTTTTCCCTGAAGTAAACAGTGCCATCTGGGTATCAGGTGTCAATTGCACAGATCTCTCTTTGGGGTCACTTGATACAAACTCATGCTTATTCTACCATCCTTTGACCTTGTCCAATGCCTCTGGAGACGCTGAGGCTTCTGAGTCCTCACTCACACCCTGGGTGACAATTTCTACTTTGCCAGGCTGGTACAAGCATTTCAGGGCACAGTTCAGAGGGGCGAAGGCACAGAGCTACAAGGACTAGCATGGGGAGTGCAAGCAATGGCAGCCCTGGCAGGGTGGCCTGTGGTGTCCCACAGTGCAGTCATCATTCTGCTGGTGCCAGTTACACTTTCAATTGTTGCCATTACTGCACTGGGGAGCTCATGTCCTTACAGGGAAGTCCTGTGTGTGGCATTTCCTTAAACTCAGCACCGGTTCCCTAAAGAATGGCACAGGCTCAGAACATGTGCACCCCAGGCACTGCTGGGGCAGGCTGAGGGAGGCCCTGTCCAGGGCTGGGGTGGACAGCCCAGGGGGGATCAGGACTCTGGCCTCTGAGCAGGGTGCTGTCAGGAGACCAAGGGTAGGTGGGGGAGATCTCTGAGGAGGAAATAGCTACCTTTAAAGATTTGGGGGTCCGTAAATCCAAGGCAATCAGGTGTTGGGTCAGAGCACTTTGGCAAAAGGGACAAGTTTTTCCTCTTTCAGTACAGCCTGGGTCACAGGACCTTGCCTGGAGAACTGAACAGGACACATCAGCTACACACACTCACCCCTGTCTGTGATCTGGAGTGGCCAGCTTGGGGAGGTTTGCACATTGATGAGATGCGTGTACCCACTTGCACAAAATGAGCTGGGCTAACGTCAGGTGGTCACAACAGCAGTCCTTGCTCTAAGGGCCAGGAGGTGGGAGCCCACTGCCCAGCTGTCTGGCTTTCTGCGGCTCAGGGAGGTACTGTGGGTGGGGGTGCCCAGCTTTTCCTAGACTCCATGCTGCAGCCTCTGTGAGACAGGCTTCTACAGCACTGCCCAGCACAGGCAGGCTCTGGCTCTGGACTCTGTGGCCTTTTGTCTTCATTGGTTTAAACCATACTTTTTATACAGAAAATTTGTTCCTTACTTGTTTTGTTTGCCTAAAGAGACTGCTGTACTTTAAAAAAAAAAAAAAAAAAAACTTCAATAAATGTTAAAGCAAAATACCTTTCATTTATGTAATGAGTCTGAAAAAATTTTTACTATCCAATAGTTCCAGCCAGTCCTTTTTTTACAAGAGCATTCTCATTACCTAAATTTTATTGCCAAGGAATGAAAAAAAGGAGGAAACTGTAGGTGTTTAAGAAAAATCCAATTTTAATAATGCCAAGTGCTGTTTATAATTGAAATGTCAGAATTTGTAATCAGATTGTATAATCAGAGGGCCAGATATAATTTCTATAGGCCCAATTATTGCTGATTTCTGTTTTAAACACCATGAATATTCTTGGGAGTTATTTTCACTCTCTTGAAAGACTTTTGAGACATTAGCTCACCACAGCACCGAACCACCTGCCAGGCAGTTTATTGGTCTCTCTAACTACTCCAACTAATCCTCAAGGTTCCTTTGGAATAAAATTCCAGGCATTGAATGATAGGAAATAGTATCAAGTTCCTTAAAAGAATATTCAAGGTAGAGCTATGGAAAAGCAGACAGGAGAAGACAGGGTCAAAGAAAGAAACCAGGAACCAACTAGGCATGTGGTGGGATTTCTTTATGATTTAACTTAGTACTCGGCACACTTGAGAGCGAGCTACTGACCAATGCCCATCTTTCTTATGCGACCACCAAGACTTATGGAGTTGAGTGAACTGGCAAAGCCACCCTGCTGAGGATTAGTAGGTCCTGACTCTAACCGCATGGATCGTGGGCCTTGCCCCACAGCTCGCCTCTGACAACAGAGAGCTGACTTACACTCCCCAGCCCTCTCAGCAAAGGCGAGCATGCTATCATTCTAGAAGCTGCTGCTGCAAAGCCCTCGGCTCTCAGCGCGGGGCTAGGAGCCAGTCCCACTCCTCCCTTTGTTCAGACACAGTGTGGTGGATGCATCCCGGTCACCCCCATTATTCTGAACTGGAGACCCTGAAATTAAGCCCTCCTCTACAGCAATGCACCGTGTATTTCTGACTGATTCAAATAAAAGAACTTAATTAATCCTATCCTCTTGGATTCTGGTGTTATTTGTGAAGGTGGTGAATGACACTCATCGATCTCCGAGCCCTGCTCCTTCTCTTCATCCAAGTTCTAAAACACACACAGCCCATAGCCCCTCTGAAAACCAGGCTCACATCAGAACCAACAGGGACATAGTTTTGTGGCTTCTTTTTATTTGGCCTCTAAATCTTTGCTTTAGTAGCCAACTTCACTAGTCTAAAAGCCAGGGGAATCTCTGTTCACACATCAGGTAATTATTTCTGGTACATCCTGATCCTTCATGGCCTTCCATCTCCACCATGCATGTGCCCAGACATTCGCCCATTCCCCTCGAATTAACCAGGTCATTCAGCTTTAGTTAGTCCAGCTTGCATTTAAATTCCAGGTCAATTTAAACTCCTTTTATAATAAAGGCTGACACCCACAGGCAGACCTCTCAAGGTGGTCAGGCAACATGCACAACTCAGACAGACAGCCATTTCTTTGTTATTTTCAAGGAGCAATTCTACTTAAGGGAAGGTGCTATTATTTCCATGTTTTATTAAAGTTATTTTGTATCTTAATACATCAAGTAGAAATGTAGATAGACAAGAAGTAATTCTTTGAGAGAACAACTTTAACCAGCTATCCCTTGTATCGGGGCCCTATGAGGTTCACTTTTACATGTGGTACCAAACACTCCAAGCCAAGTCCTAGGCACGGTGGGCTCTGAACCTGCAGATCAAAATCCACTGAGGTAAAAATCCAGTGACAGGCTATCTACTTGATCTATCTGTCCCCTCATCCTTGGATTAAGTTACTTTCTGCATGAAGTCTATCTGTGGCACCTATTCTAGGAAAGGCCTTCCTTTTATTCCTTCTGAAGGCAGACATTTTCTGCAGGAATTCCAGGCTGTCCTGGGTCCCCCACTGGCTTGGCTGTGCGTCCAGCCTAGGAGCCTCCTATAGGGAAGGTGCTGCCATGGCTGTGCATCCAAGAACTAGCCATGGGGAATGCAGCAGATTTTGGCAGCTGGGAACCCAGAACTGGTTTCCCACATCCCTTGGTCCCCCTTCCCGAGCTTCTGGATTCCAGCAGCAATGGGGAGTAGATGAGCCTGTGGACTCCAACTCTTCCTTCATGCCACCTTTCTTGGATTGACAGAAATCAGTAATCTAGAGGGAGATACTTAAATTCTATGTGCCTCTACAGTCTATCTTGTCTGCTATGATGGTTTTCTACCTACAAAGACAGTCAGATTCATCGCCAACCCTGAAATGGTCTTATCTCCCTCCAAGTGGCTCTGAGCAGTAGCTTTAGGGGATTGTATTGATGCGGATTTGCTTTAGTTGTTGAAACCTTGCTGCTACCTGGTAACGAAGTAGATTATAAAATACAGAAGGGGAAAAGAGAAGGACTAGGAAAGGAAGACACAGAGGAGGAGGAAGAGGAAAAGTCTGAAGAGGAGTGGGAGGACTTTGTCCTTGCCTTGCAGTGGTGGCAGAGTCAGAGCTGTGCCCTGGAATTTTGCTCATTTCACTCCACCACTGGTCCCTTCACGGTCCGCAAAGACCCCAGGAGGGAGAGTGCACCACGGGAAGACTGCACCAGGACAGGCTCCTCCCCCCAAGCCCATCTCCCGAGGCGCAGGCGTCTTCAGAGAGGACCCTTCTTTGCATGTGCCTCCATCCTGTTCCCACGCATTGCGGTACAGTAACCGATGAGCCAGTAACACTGCTCCTCCTTCCCCTTCCCTTCCAGAGCCCAGCATGGCGCCAACTGGAAAATACAGGCAGAAAGTGGCCAGGTTAATCACTGCACTAAACCCAGACATTTATTTAAAATCCTAAGCATTTAAATATGCTCATTTTACTACATGGACAGTGGTACTGAGAGTTATAATGAAACCATAGCTGCCTCTTCATCCTAGGAGGTATGGTGAAGACATAAATGACCTCTACCACACGCAGTGTGTGTGCGCATGTGCAAGACATTAGAAACAACCCGCCTGGGGGGCACGTTTTGCCAGCCTCCCCGATGCACGGCACTGTTGTCCCAGTGACTTCACAGGCTTTTGGTGACAGTTTGTATGGGATTACGGGAAGGTGAGCAAATAGGCAGAGCCTTAAGAGTGTATTTTGGTCACTTTTTCCAGAATTTCTCCAACATCTGTCCTGTATTTGGAATAGTTAAGGCTTGTATGGAGTCCTTTATTTTAAAGACCTTTGTTATTTGTTCAAGACCTTAAAACAAATTCCTTATTTTGCATTTAATTCTTGCTGTATCTGAAGTCACACAAATGACATTCATTGTTATGTTTCGGCCTTCCTTCGAAAACTCTGATCAACAGACGAGGATGTTATGCCTTTACTTCGTCTTAATTTTAAAATCAACATTTGTTGTCACATTTTCAAGACAAATGTTACTTACTCAAATTCTGACCCAGATTCTCCATGTTTAGAGGGTAATAAGAGGAGGCCAGGCCAGGACAGGACCTCTCTGGTTGACACCTTGCTCACATTTAGATTTTCTATTTGTCAGAAGAGAAAAAGATCTGGTGGGAACCTGTGCACTTACTCTACCTGGAGTTTTGAAATAATGCAGGAATTTCAAGCAGTCATACATTTTAATCCCCATGCCCTCAAGGCAATCTCCAAGTTCATTAGCAAATCTTAAAACCTTCAGGAAATTATTCAAGCTTCAGTTTCTGCTTGAGATTTACTTCACTGTGGCAGTGACTTGGAAGGCGTGATGTGTGGAGGCACACCGTGCCCGCTTCCTTACTGTTCTGTCCCTCTGGAGGTGGACTCCCTGCTGTGGGCAGGGCCATGACTCCCCCAGTCTTTGATTGTATGTTAGGAAGTATGTGCTTGGGGCCTGGCTGGCTACTGGGAGAAGGGTGGACTCCTATGTCTAGGTGCATACCTGCTCCTTGTGACCACAGCCATGCTACCTTGTCAGCAGAGCTTATCCTGGTGATACAGGAAAATAAATATCCCAACCTGAATGATATCAGACGAGTTCGTGTTCTCTAAAACCGAAGAATGAATTTTAGGAACAACGGAGGTTAAGAGCAGAATATATTTATTGAGAGAAAGAAAGCTTCTGTCCAAGAGAGGGACAGAAGGGGGGCCCCCGAGTGGGTTGCCCCCGACTCTGTCTTTTCCAGGAACTTTATAGGGAAAAACCATGAGGTGAGGCGGGTCCAAGGTAGGGGAAATGGACAACACTGTGGTCCACCAATAAGATCACAGCCATAATTGTCCAGGTAAGACTGAGTGGACTGAGATCAAATGGGGAAGCGAGTCACGTGGCAAGCGGGCATGAATACAGATCAGGGGCTTTTCCTGTGGGGGTCGGGCTAGTGACTCTTCCTGGCTTTTTAAAAGGTGGTTGTTACTTATTTAGAATATCAATCCCTATGTTTTACACCTAGGGAGATAAGTGGGTGCATTTGTTTAGCACCTTTTGTCTTGAGGTCTGGCCCACAGGTCTGCTGGCTCCTTCAGGCCTGCTGGCTCCCTGGAGGGCCAGGCCCTGTCTGACTGCCTATAATATTTCTATCTAACTCAGCTGCCTATAACACTGGTCCTCTGCTGGGCCTGGGGCACTGACTCATTTCACTGCCCCCATACACCAAGAGTCTCAGGGCACCCTGATCTTCACTCTGGAGTGAACTCTTAAGAGTCTTCCACGCAGGAACTTGTGGCAAATTTCTGACAGGCATACTTGTGTTATGGGGGCCATTCACATTCACAGTGCACCAGTAATCTGGATCCCAGCCCTATCCTGGCACTTTAAACAGTATCTTCTATACATACGTATGTGCACATACACATTCCTCTCTGCCAGTCTCTGCAGCTACAGGCACATCTGTACCCAAGATTTCAGGCTTACCTTAGCTGCCACAGCATCTGCTGGTTCATGAGGATGAATAGGAACAGGGCCCATGTTTCTGAGCAAACAGACAGGGACCAGCTGTGGGGCTGGCAAGATACAAGATTCTGAGAATAAAGGGAAGCAGCTTGGCTGTGACTCAGCATTTGGGTGGAAAACAGAGATAGGACAGACGGGAGAAGGGAAGGAGACACCAGCGAGGTTTGTGCTCTGCCGTCTGATGAGGACCAGACTCAGGAATGAGAGAGGACTCCCCTGATGATCACTGTGAGGAGGCAGATGTCCCTTTGTGACTCTTGGAGGGGCTGGGCCAGATGAGCTAGAGAAGGTCAGACCCTGGAGTGGAGGGCAGGTGACCCTGGCAGGGCTGTGTCTGGCTTCCCTGGGTCTGGGCCCCTCAGCCATGCCCACTGAGTGGGGTGCCTCACTCCTGGGGTGTGTGGCCCATCTACATCAGCCAGTGACAGATCAGCACAGGGAGACTGGAAGGAGGGAAATGTGAATAAACACATGCCCAATACCATTCTCCACTTCATTTGATTGAATTTACCTTTTCCAAGGCTGTGGTTGACTATGGGACAGATGCACAGTTATGAGTGGGACTGCCTATCAGAGGCCCTATCCCTTAGCCTGAAAAAAAAGTTTCTATTCTCTCTTCCACAGCTGAGTTCTTGAGGGAAAAGCAAAGCCGTCTGACCCAGCGAGCCCAGGTCCTCTCCTGTCAGTTTCCTTCTGACTTCTAAACACTGGAGTTCACCTCTAGCCTCTGCTTCCTGTCTTTTTAATCAAGGGGAAGTCCAACCCGTCAGGAGGCCAGGGAGGCACGCAGGTCCCAGGGATGCAGCCAGCACCCTCCGGTGGATACCATTCTCATACCATCACAGCAGACAGCAGAGCCCGCACCCCCGCTCTTTGGAAGGAAAGGGCGCTTGGGGCTCGGGGAGGGGAGAGGGTAGAAAGTTGACGCTGCTGCTCATTCCCTGGAACAATGGTGAGCCCCACATGACCTATTCAGAGTGAAGATGGGCTGTCAAGTAAAGTAAGACGAATGTAAGGGCCCGACTGATTACTCCTTAGATACTCAGTCAATGAGCTCATTATCGCTACAATTACATTACTAATGTCAACAGATGCTACTCTGTGACAACGAGTTAACAATTAGGTGGGCTCCCTGCACTTAGACCTCAGTCCCTAGCAAACCGTGTATGAACTCTGATCTTCAAATGTAGTGGGACTGGGGGCCTGAGGGTATGGGAGGTTGTGTCCTGGCCCTGGCCCTGGCCCTGGCCCTGAACCTGGCCCTGGCCCTGGTCTGGCTGCTGGCAACTTCCTTGCTTTCCAGGAAGGATGTGGCCTATAAAAGAAGGATTCTGTGCTCCAGTCAGAGTTGATTGACATCTGAGAAATGGACTGATTTAAAATACATAGTAGCAAATTTCTCTACCTGCTTATGTTGATCACTTGTTCCTCCAGAAAAAATGACTTTAGAATAGCGGTTTCCTTTTTAATATGTGACATATGATCAAATATTTAGTGAATAGTTAGTCATAATTTTAAAAATCCATTATAGCAGAAGACTCACTGCCATGAATCTCCCTCAAATTCCTCCCCATCACTTGAAACACACTGACCCGGTAATTCTTACCACTTGCTATAATGCTTCTGATAGTCCTCTTTCAGGAGGGTCTTTTCTTGGCTGCCTTGGATATCCCGAGTCATGTTCATGGCAATTTCTGTCAAATGAAAACAATACACTGCATCCTTATCTATCTTATTCAACAGATACAGCATGGTGAGACTGGCTCCTCCCTCAAATCAAAATGACTGTGAAAATAAAGGCTTTGAATCAATTCAGGACATCGAGGCAGCCAGGACAGAGCAAGGAAAGGCAGAAAAGTGGACCCTAGAGCTGAGAGTGGGATAAGTGTGGCACAGTGAGAGGAGAGAATCTTGAGGCGGATTCATGGCAGTGTGTCTTTCACTGCAGTAAAGAATTTTATCTAAGTAACACACTATATTCTTTGCAACACCCTGTAGAAGGCATTTCATTTTTCTAAAGTTTCCACACAGAAGTTTCTCAACAGCTAACAGTGAGTTTTCCAGTTAGTCCATGTTTCAGGATAAAGAAGAACGCTTTCACCAAATTGCTTTTACTTTTGTCTGCCCAAGTGGCCTGCAGAGTCACACCCCAGAGGATAAGGGGTAGGGGAAGCTATGCACCTCTGGTGGGCAGACAGCCTCACTTGTGCACAGCTGCTCCCCTCCCTGGAGGTCCCACCCACTCTTGCATTTAGTATGCAAAGAAAATGAACTTAGAGTTTCCCCTTTCCTGATGGTGACCTGTCCCAAATAGCAGGGAGTTATGAGAGGACAGAGAGGCTCAGCCAAGGTGAATATGCTCCAGGTTTTTAAAACAGGTATTCAGTGAAAAGAATTCTTTAAACATTTAGAAATGGTAAATACAAAGATCGCACCTCTCCAGAGCACATCAAGGACACCAGCGCTTGTGCACAGGAGGAGCCGCAAAGGAAGCACCTGAGGGCTGGCCACCCAGGGCTCCTTCTTTGCTAATTAGACAAGCCTTATGCTGAAGACCTCATGGGCTTTGATAAGTATTCACTTGATTCTTTGCAACCAACACAAAACATATAAACTGTGATTTGAAAATAACCCAACAACTACAGAGAACAGATTCAGGGAAGTGAACACTGCCTGGTTGAAATTCCCAGCATCTTCCAGGACATAGTCCCCCTGGAACAGTCCCTGGGGTGATCAGGGATGGTGGTTCTGGTCCAGGTTTCAAGAATGACTTTTCTTCCAGAAAGCAGCAGCACAGCCTTACAAACAAGCATTTCAATACTGCTTTTGATTCTCTCTAAGTACGCCTGAGTCCATGAAAAATACCTCTAATGAATATTTTAGAGTGCTTATTTTGGAGGGCTTGGTGATAAGTTCAAAAGGGTGGAAAGTAGAAGAGGAAAAGGAATACTACAAAATGAGGGGTGAAGAAGAGAAACGTGCCCCCAGGCACATGTACAGGTTCATGTGTTACCTGAAAATCACCAGCAGAATTAGGTTAAACTATTAGACACAAGTGCATACCAGATCCAAAGTAAAGCGATCTGTGTAGAATAAATATTTCTAGGCTTCCTGTCATTATCCACTCATAAAAGCAAACACAAACAAGCCAGAGGACAGGTCCCATTTCTCCTTTTAATTAAATTTACATCAGAGAATCTAATGAAAGCAAATTCTACCACAGGTTATCAGTCAAAGCATCCTAAATATTCTCCGCACATAGACTTATATTGCCTCTGAATTCTAATGCCTTCCATGAATAATTTTAAATTAGAATTATTTTAATGCTAAAATAGAATTCAAAAGACTCCCGCCTATCAATAGTCTCTGAACCTTATTTTAGAAATTATGGAATCTAAAACTCATTTTAGTCATTGAGTGGCAAGGGCAGCAAGTTTGAAAATTTTGCGGTGCAAATATTTATCCTAAAAGGAGAACAGTGCTTTGAGAAGGTGAATAATAGGCAGTTGGAGTAAGATGTGGAGTTGAAGATGCAGATTAAAACAGAAAGTAACAATTACATAAATAAGCGCCACACGTGCAAGCAGCAGCTCAGTGATGCACCGCCCTGGAGTTAGTCCCAGTGCTCACTGATTCTGAAATTAAACATTCAGACCAGAAACACCCAGGACTGCCTGTGCTTCCTTCCTGTGTAGTCCTCACAGCGATTACCCTGGCTGACTGGACAGAGGAAATGTGCACATATCTGTGCCCTGGGGCCGTTCAGGAGCCAGGCATCCTGTGCCGGGGGCCCTGGTGATGGGGGTAGAAGCTCCTCACCAGTTGCTATGGTTTAGAGCTAGAATGCTCCCCAAGTCTCATGTTCCAAGGCCAGGTATTCACAAGGTGAGTAGGTCGTGGAGTGTTACTCTCGCCAGTGGGTTGACCCTGTGTGTTTATAGCTGTGCTCCTAGGAGGAGATGCGTCACTAGGTGCAGCCCTTTGGAAGTGTGTGTCTCCTTCTTGCTCCTCCCTTCTCTCTCTCCAATTCCTGGCTGCTGTGAAGAGAGTACCTATGCCCCACCACCCCCTTCCAGTGTTGTTTCTGTCTCAGAAAGGGCCAACTATGGACTGAACTACCTAAATCTGAACCCTGAGCCAAATGAAACCTTCCTTCCCTTAAGGTGTGGGTGGGAAGTGTTATGCCTGCAAAACGAGACCTGAAGCATGCCCCTGGGCACCTGCCACCTCCTTGGTCTTCCTGAGACTGAGGCTGTGACCAGGAACAGGGCTTGAGAAGCAAGCTGCTCTCCACGGTGACCTGCATGGGAGTAACTGGGCAGAGATCAGGAGACTGTGGTAAGCGACAAGCCGACTCCTACAGGGGGCTTCTCAGACAGATAATCGTCAAAGGAATTGGGTGGAAAGATTCTAGTTTATTCCCAAACACAGGTTAATAGGAAAACTCATTATCAGCTGTTGAGAAACTTCCTGTGTGGAAGCTTAAAAAAAGAAAAGGAAGTGCTTCTTATGAAGTATTGTGAAAAATATAATGTGTGTTTAGTTAAAAACCTTTACCATAATAAAAGACATATTGCCATGAATCCTCTCCAAAATCCAAGAATTCATAATTGTCATCAAACCACTGGTGGCTTGAAACAAACTGTGAAAGCAGGTTTTCCACCAGGGAAATTATGGTGAGGACAAAGCCGGCCCTGGCCACAGGCACGGGACACACTCTTCACCACATGTCCCCCCCAGCGCAGAGGGGTGAAATAGTCATTTCCTGTGCTCCAGTTTCCACTTTTGAGACATTTGCACATAAAATCATTGTGGTTTGAAAATTTTGAGGTTCAAATATTTATCCTAATTTTAAAAGTGTTGTATTTACCCAGCACCAACACAACATTTAAAGGAAGCTAACACAGCAGGCTGGCCAGTGCTGGAAACCTAGGTGTGGGGCTGGTTGCTTGTGCAGTTGTTATGTGGGGTGGCAGAAAGCAGATTTGGCTGCTGGACCAGGTACTGCCAGATGCTACCTAGAGAGAGCCATGGTGATCACATGCTGTGGAAAACACTGGAATGCACCAGAGGGCGTGAGATTGGTCAGACCTCACTCCAGTTTCTGCTTTGCTTGGTTTGTCTGCTACCGGGGAAGAGAGCGCTGACCTCCAGGTGGCTGGGCTCCTGTCCACTGGGCCCCTTTGTGTACGAGCAGTGAAGGTGCCCATGGCACATTACTCCTGCCCAGGGAAGGTACTCTTGAAGGGTTGTTCTGTAGTCTTTTCTAGATTCGCCTGACCATAAGCGATTTCTGGGAGGATAGACTGCCCCAGTCAGGCTGAAGTGCCCTGGAATTTATGTAGCACAGAATGGGACTTGTTTAAAGGTAATAATGGCAAGATAATTACGTTTGCTAACTTCATAAAAATCTATGCTTAAGTAGACGTCCCTGAAGCAACTTTCCAGTACACAGAAAGGGGCCCGAGAGGAAGGGTTTCCATGCTGGTCTCATGGGCTCCTGCCAAACTTCCTTGGCCAACAGCTTCTGTTCACACATTTCCAGGGCAGGGCTTGGGGCTCACTGCCTTGCTCTAGCTTCTCCTCTGCCTCCCCAGAACCCTTGTGGCCTGTGAATCTCAGGTTGTCCTGCCAGGAATGAGGAAGGAACCACAGGGACTGTCTTGTGTCCAAAAAGAGGCTGAGGCGGAGATTTGGGAAGGCTTGCTACATGTCCCGAGGGCATCTCTGCCTGGGTAGAGTGGCGGCAAAGCAGGGGAGGGCTGTGGGACACAGGTGCGCACAGCTGAGCTCACACCAGCCACTCTTTTGCAGGCTCAGGAGGTGGGGGCTCCACCTGGCTGCGCCCTCCACCCAGTCCCTACCTGACCACGTGCTGGGCATCCACCTCGAGCAGCTCTACCCCGTGGGAGTTAGTGGCATCCTGTGGAGGCCAAATGGAGGGGACAGGTGGCAGGGGTTAGACCAAAGGTGGACTTGCAGAGTGCCAGCCTCCTCCACGTGATTGCACTCAACATCCCATATTCCAGGAAAGCGCTTGGTCCTCCTGAACATCTGGAAGAGAGCAAGGAAATTCCAGGCTCCAGCCTGAGGCCGTGCAGATGATGTGAGAAGTGGACGCTCAAATGGATGGTAAAAAAATACTCCAGAGTGCATGGCCTGGACAGGAGGCCAAGGGGAGGTCCTGCTCTGCCTCTGCCATCTCATCCAGGAGGGGACCGTCAGGGCAGTGAATCTTCATAGATGGATTTTGCTTGCAACACCTCCATGAGTAATCCTTCAACACTGTGGCCTTACTTTTTTCTTTTATAAAATGTTGCATTTGTTAGCTCGTATCCATTGCACAGAAGAGTGGGCCTGGCTGTTTGCACCTGCCTGAACAGACCTGGACTATTGCCCCCCAAGAACCCTCATCCTTTCCCTTTGGTCTTTGTCATTCACAGTCTCTCTTTCACTGTGATGCCATCCTTTTTAGTTGTTTAAATATTAGGCTCTGTATGTGAGAGAAGACATACATGTTTGTCTTTGTGAGTCTTATTTTGCTGAACACATTCATACCCAATCTACCCACATTCCTATAAGTGATAATGTTTAATTTTTCTTATGGCTAAGTAATAGTGCATTGTGTGATTTTCTAATTTCTTTAATCTTTTGATAGACACCTATGCTCCTTCCACTGCTTACCTATTACAGACTGCACTGCAACAAATGTGGGTACTTAGGCATCTCTGAAGTCTGTGGACTTTAATTTTTTCAAGCATGTACTCAGGAAGGTGTATCTGGGTCACAGCGAAGTTCTGCTTTTGGTTTTCTGAGAAACCACCATATATACTAATGTCCACATTATTCTCACTAACGGAGTAAAGTTTCTTTTCCCCTTGTCCTGGGCATCCTGTATGTTCTTGATGATAACTATTCTGACTGGGCTGAGATGGACAGCAGCGTGCCGGACAGAAGACAGCCTCTGCAACCAATGCTACTGGGAAAACTGGCCATCTGCATGCAGAAGAGGGAAACCAGATCCCCACCTCTCACCTCGTACAAAAATCAGTTCAAAATGGATTAAAGCCCTGAGTCTAAGAGGAGAAATTTTGAAACTGCTGAAAAGAATCAGAGGAAATGCTTCAACTCACGGGCACAGCAAGGACTACCTGAATAGATCCCCAGTAGCTTGGAAAACAATAGCAGCATCAAAAACTGAGGAGATATCCAATTACAGAGCTTCTACACAGCCAAGGAAACAGCAGAGTGAGGAGCCAGCCTGCAGGAGACAGAATCTTCTCCTGATTCTCTTCAGACTGAGGGTTAACATCCTGAACATACAACGAACTCAGAAAAAGAAATGATCCAATCAATCAATGGGGAAGTGAACTGAACAGACTCTTACTCAACAGATGTATAAACGGTAAGTAAGTATGGGGAAAATGTTCAGTATCTTTAGCTACCAGTGCAATGCAAATCAATGTTTTTCATCTCTAAGTAGCATTTGTGGGTCGTTTGTCCCTACTCAGAGGAATCAAGATGCACTTGAGATGTTTAGAGGAGAGCCTGCAGCAGAGAGTACAGGACAGTATTGTTTCTGTAATTCCTGCACTCCTGTTCTATCCATGAAGATGCTTAATAAATTTTCTTAGTTGAGTTGAAGCTTAAGAAATGTATTTCAAGTTTGAGTTTTGCCTTGCAGTTAAGATGATCACTCAAAGAACACTTCTTAAAAGATATCTTTTAAAAACTGTTGTTAGAACCACATCAACTTGATTCCCCTCCGTCATTCACTGCATTCACAAATCGCAGGGCTTTCCCAGGGCTTATGTAACCCTTAGTAAGAAGCACTGAAGCTATGGACATAAAAGATAAACATATCAGATGTCTGAACCATGACCAGCATCAAAAAATGAGAAGACATCAAATTAAAGAGCTACTGTGCAGCCAATGAAATGGCAGAGTGAGGAGCCAGCTGGCAGAAGGAGAGAGAATCTTCTCTTGTTTTTCTTCTGACAGAAAGTTAACATCCTGGACGTATAACGAACTCAGAAAATTAGATGTCTGTGGGAACATCTGTCCTGATGCAAATGAATGGCAGAGAGATATTTAATTTTGGGTTTTGTAACTATATATTACTCCTAAATTTAATTCCATTTCCTCCGTGCCTGTCCTTCAATAATCTAGATAAGTTGAGTCAACGTCTAAATTGCTTGTCTGTGTCTTTTT
The DNA here is from genome assembly GCA_004027595.1 of Dinomys branickii. NCBI lineage: Eukaryota > Metazoa > Chordata > Mammalia > Rodentia > Dinomyidae > Dinomys > Dinomys branickii. The sequence goes on from PVLD010002138.1 coordinate 20,307, forward strand.
AAAACAAGGCTTTCCTGCTTGGTGTAGCAGAGATGAGGCAGCCGCCACAGGGATGGCGACTTGTGGCCTGCTGGTCAGTGCCAGCCAAGCCAGCTCTCCTGCTGAGCAAGCTCCCCGCCCTGCAAGTGCTATTGAGCCAGGGCCTCAGAGGGCTTCCCAAGGGGGCCAAGCCTGGGCACACAACAAGCTCACATCTGTTCTTGGTGCAGACTCTTAGCCACTGTCCCTGATTTCTGGGGAGACCTGGCCTCTTGAGAGTTGCATGGCAGGGTTCCAGGCAGATGGCACAAGCATGCTGGCAGAGACGGCGGTGCCCAGCTCCTCAGTGTCCCAGTGCCACATCCTACCACGGTTTGGACCCCACTACTGACTTCCTGTTTCACTGCCATCCAGGTAGGTTGCACCTTCAGCCACACCAGCCCGCCATCCTGTCTGTTTTAATGGACTCTGGGGACCCAAGTTCCCATGAGAACAGTGTGTGAGTCTAAAGTGTACCCCAAAGTGGTAGGAAGCACCACTGTGGTCAGAGAGCCTTTGTGACACTACAGGCAGCTGGGTCTTTTCTGGTCACTGTTTGCTGGACCCGAATCTAACTTGCTCTGAGTGATTTCAGGAGGCTTTCGACCTCCATCTCCTCTCAAATAGGGAGTCAGCCCCCAAGCTGATGTAGAGGAAATGCTCTGCTGCTGACGCTGTAGAACAAAAGCCCTGTCTGCCCCTCAGTATCCTAGGTACTGCTGTGACTTCACTCTTTTACACTGAGAACAACTATATTGACTTCCACCTCAGGAAATGAGAGAAAGCGGCGTCTTGTGTGTCACACTGTGGGCGCTTCTCTCACAAGCGTCCATCAAGTCAGCTCTTGTCCTGTTCCCACAGTAGGACATGCATCACTTTTGCCATTCTAAGTAAAACCTGTAAATTTGCCATCTACAGGGCTTCAGGGTTTCATGGGAGAGCATGAAATCACATCATCTTCTGGCAGTTTTGCAGGCATTGGGGAGACTAAATATTCAGAGCTCCCTCGGAGGACCCGCAGTCCCTGCCCCCACTGCAGCCCCCGTGACTTGATTTCCAGAGCTCAGCCATGTGAACTTCATCTTCCGATGTACAACAAGGAAAGACAAGAACCACACATTTCAAGCAGATTTCATAAACAAACCGTCCTGACTTCATGTCAGGCAGGATGATGCAAAATTTGGTTTTCTCCACCAAATTTGGCTCCCAGCTGTGATGTGTCAAGTCAAACAGGAATAAGTAATTGTATTCACCCTTAAAGTCAAGCTCCCAGCTGACATCTTGTATTAACAATATCCGAAAGCAGGGCTGTTTGTCTTTTAAAAATCCTCACCACTGGGTAGCTTTGAACTCACGCTCCTCAGGGAAGCCAAGAAGGCTGCCAAGGCCTGATGCCACAGCTGTGTGGGCCCTGCGCGAGGACCCCAGCCCTCAGACCAACACCCTGTGAGAGAGGCAGTCATGGCAGACAGAGCCAGGTCTCAGACATGGGGCCCATGAGTGATCGCTGAGTTCTCTATTTAGTTCACTACAAGGCAGTCAGTGCAGGAGATCAGGCAGTCTTGGGGAGCCTGGGTTAAGTGCTCTCTCTGAAACTGACAGACCCACTCCATGGTCCTCTTGCCACTTGTGTGGGCTTCCCACAGGCTCAGGAGGGCACTGTCCTTCCACAGCACATGAGCAAAGGGAAAGCAGTGACCATGGTGGCCCAAAGCATCTGGAAGCCTGCAAGGTGGCCCTGGATGCCAGGTGTCTTTCTCTGCATTAAGGATAGTGCTGCCTGTAAGAGTAACGCTCACTGTCCAGACAGCGGACGTGGGTCAGACCAACAACCTGCAATCAGCTGTGGGGAACAAGCAACAGTGCAGGATACAGGCAAGGCCAGCCTGGGGGCCCGGGAACCTCAGAGCAGGGACCCTTGGAGCACTGCTGAGAGAACACAGCAGAGCTGGGAACAGGCTGCAATGTCTTTTTAAGCCTCTGGCTTGGGTAGCACAGAGGGTGGCACAGAGCTGTCCTACTCTGCAGCCCAGTGGTCCCTTACGGCGAGGCACAGAGCAGGGCTACAAGACGGGAAGCCACTCCCGCAGGTCTGCGGGTCTCAGTGGGACACTGCAGACACAGGGACTCTGTAATTCACCATGTCTTGCTTGTGACCCTTCACTCCCACCTCCTCATCTTTAAAGTAGCTTTGCTGGCATTTGATTTGAAAATAAAAATGACTAGACCACTCAGCATCCTCCCTTGATGGTTTATTTTTTAAAGAGATAGTTGATCACTGAGCTTATTTAAAAAAAAGCAACAGCATTGGGGAATGTGATTATGCAGATTACATGGTTAACAAAATTTACACATAAATGAGAACATTTTCTCCCATCATAGTTCTTATTATAAAAAAACACTGGGAAGTAAATTATCTGTAGAAGAGTACAGTATAAAAATGTATTAAAAGCTACAAGAACTAAATTGAAATGTCAAACATAGTTATTTACTTTAAAACCAAAAAGAAGCCGACCAAACAGGTGAGGCCCTTGCCCGGCCCGCTGTGCACGCTGGACCAGAGGGCTTCGCTGGGCTGTGTCTGGCTCCAACCTCACCAGGGGACCCCCAGTGGCAGCCACAACCCCCATTTTCTCACAGCTCTCGAAGGTCCACTTGGGACTCATTGTTCCTCTGAAACCAAGAGGCAGCATTTTCAGCAGAGTTTGCAGACCGCTTTCTTCTTAAAGTGCAAAGGTGATGCCCCTGGCCAGGGGTCCTGCATGAAAGGTCTTTAAAAGGCGCATCCAGACCACAAAGGTGCATCCTTGTCTGCCATCACTCACTGGTTCAGGCGGCCTTTCTCTGCCCTCCCTTCTTTCCCGCCCTCTTCCTGCCCTCTTTCTTGTACACTTTTGGGCGCCCAACCACGCCCCCAGGCCCCCAACATCTGCCCCTGGACAATGGGCCCTGGAGCATAAAGCATGTCCTGTGACAGAGGCCCCACCCCTGGGGCTTTTCCAGTTGACACAGCAGTGACATGGAGTGGGACATGGCTGGCTTACTGGCCCCTGACAACCAACCCAGTGTGTCCAGGCTTTGTGCAACCGCCTGGGCTCCTGGGATGCCAGGGAGTGCAGCTGCCTGGGGAAAGCCAGCTGAGCAGAAAGGGCTCCTCCAGGACGGGCCTTAGTTTCTCACATTTAATTACCTGATTTCCCTCTCCTGTGGTCATGGAGTAAATGGAATTACACCATGCACCATGTAGCCCTGGAAAAGCACAGACTTCTTCCAATAGAGCCGCCTGTGACCCGCACAATGGAGTACTCCTGTTGCACATCAGATATTAGAGCTTCCAAACAAGGGTGGGCATTCCTGCTCCAAAGAGGACAAAGGGGCTGGTGCAGCCATGTCATCCCCAGCTCCTCCCAGGAGGAAAACTTCATTTAGCCTCCACCAAGGAGTGGGGAGAGGGAAGGAGCGGAGTGGTGTTTCCCTTCAGACACAGTCCAAGGGCTCTGAGACCTGTATGGGTCACCACCATCCCTGTTGCTGCATTTCCTCTTGAGGTCCCCTACCTGAAGTCTCCCACCTAAGGTCCCCCACCTGAGGCTCTCCCTCCTAGGCACCCACGTGAGCTTCCCCAACTGAGCTCCTGTACAGGGCTTTAGAGCCATGGCACCCTATCTGACGGATGAAAATATCTCACAGATGTGCAGGGGACACAATCATAGTGATTTTCCTGCACTTAGACCATACAGAGAAGACACAACTCCAGCTGCAGATGGATTCCACATGGTTCCTGCAAGCTGAGGGCTGGTGGAGGATGGCTGCACTCTGTGGAATACGGGTAAGCCTTGTGCCTGCTCACGTCCACCCCTGCCTGCCTTGGCTGCATCTTATCCAAGATGAAGCCAAGGCAGGCACAGTCACTTACTGCAACGCTCCTCCTAATCCTCCCTGGTCTTGTTCATGCACAGCATAGGCAATGTCTGAAAATGAGGACATAACCAGACAATAACAATGCCTTGTCTCGTGTGCTCATCTACTAAGGCAATTTTTATTGCCAGCGCGCACACACACACACACACACACACACACACACACACACACACACAAAGCTCCCTGCGGCCTGGAGATACTGACATCACAGCAGCAGCTCCCCGTGTTTGGCTGGGTCCCCACTGTGCAGAGGCATTGAATAACTTCCTGGAGACCCTCATAGGTCAGAGGCAATGATGGTGAGGTACCTTCTGACTTGGAGACTATTGCAACCTGGTAGAAAGGATGGAAAATGAGAGTAAAGTACTCTGCAAGGAAATTAGGGGCCCAGAGGGGCACATACACATCGTTAGGGACCCTACGGCTGAGGTATTGTGCAGGTCTGGAGACGGAAGCTGGTAAAGAAGTATATGCCTCTGCTTCAGAGAGTGGGGTCCCCACTGACAGCCAAGGAGGGCCGGGATGGGCTGGGCCTGGGGACATGAGTATGGATAGGGAGCATTTGGTGCACCCTGGTGAAGGAAGGAATGGACAGATCTGTGGATGGGGCGTCAGTCCAGGGCCAGTTAGCCCTTGGATGCACCTCCCGATGTATGAAGTGTGAAAGAACCAAGGAGTTGATTAGACAGCAGAGAGAAATCCCTACCGCTCCAGCTAAGAAGGTCATTTGAAAGTCATATTCTAGAGGGGCCACAGTGCATTGGACAGAACCATTTCAAAAGTCCAAATCAGAGAAATGATGGAGGCCATGGACGGGGTAGAAGGAATAACCCAGAGTAAGAGGACCCCAAGTGTCGCTTGGGCGAGGACAGTGAGGACTGTGGACGGAGAGAGTCTCACAGATGACACCAGGCTCCTACTCTTCACAGAAAAGGGAGCATCAGGGACTGGAAGAGGAAAACTCGAGGTGCTTCACTTAAAGGTACAGATTTAATATTTCTAAGCATGGGCTAAAAACTTCAAGCTGGTATTTGAGGAGCTTGAGGCATCTGTAGAGATTCAAGGGTACAGAGAGCTGGGGAACCCCATGTACAGGGAAAGAAGAGGACTCTTATGTTGCTTTCAGGCAGGTCAGGATAGAGAAGGGGTCCACGCAGGGCCAAGGGCACTCCTGGAACCTGGTGGCAGAGAAGACTGAGAGAACATGAGGGCGAGGGCTCCACAGCTGAGGGTTGTCCAGGGGCCTGGCAAGGAAACCCCAGCATTGTCTGCTCATTGCCAAGGTGGAGGAGCTCATGAAGAAGTGAGGGAGGGTGATATGGAAGCCTTTGGAGTAGCTGGCAGTGATGGTGAAGAGGACAGGGATGTCAGGATAAAGTAAAGGATTTGTTTCGAGTGTGTATTTAAGGGTTTTATAGAATGCAGTGCATTTTAGCTCCCTGCCCCCACCAGAACAAAACTGCAAGCCACCCAACAAGGCCTCTCCTGCCTGGCTTGGGACTTACACCGCATGAGAAGCAGATTAAAGGAGTGGCAGAACAGAGGAACAGGAGTCACCTCAGATGGTGCGGTTGGGGAACTTGGGGGGGGTGGTAAGCAGAGAGCCCCAAGGAAACAGGGCCACTGTGAAGGTAGGGACTCTACAAGGTGCTCACACCTGAAGGAACATCACAGGCCAGGGCGAGGAGTCTGTGGCTGAGAATTTCATAGGGCCCTGGTGTGCTGAGGGAGCCTGGCTCTTGATAAGGACACCAGGCTTTAGTCAAGAGCAGCAGGAATTCTTGGAAGGTTTGAGGAGGGCAATCCCACTATCTCATTTACATATGCAAAATATCAGCTACTAGGGAAGAATAATCCGTTTAGGTGATGGGAGGGGGCAAGAATCCAATCTGGATCCCTGGCAGGATCCTGGTGGGAGATGTGTGTCCTAGGGTGATGTCGCAGCTCCATCTTGAAAATCAGGTCCTGGAATTGGTGATGCAGAAACACTGGAGAAGAGATGGGGATGAGCGATGGTTTACGGTGATTCTACAGGGGGTCATGCAGGCAGGAGGAGAATCCACCTGTCAGAGGCCAGGGCCTGCTGCAGTGGGGAATGGCCAGGGGTCTCTGAGACATGAAGAAAAAGAGGAGGAGGACAGACAGTGACCTCTGTGACTTCCGGCAGCATCACTTTTGCTCCTGACCTTGGCGAGCAGGTGTGGACGGAGCCTGACTGGGGTACTGTAGAACGTGCCGCGGTGTTGAGGAGTCAGAGCTGCAGTGGGGACAGAGCCGTGGGAGTTGTGCTGCGAAGGGAGGTCAGCAGTGTCTTCTTGCAGAAGATCCCATACACACGTGCACACACTCCAATGTGCACTTGGGTCAGCAATAGGACCGAAGCACGCGCACCGAAAACGACCTTTCTGAGGATCCAAAGGATGCGATGGCACAAGGCCAGCATGGCTTACAAGGGCAACCAGAGCGACCAGCCATTGAGGGCGGACACTCATGTAATCCAAGTACAGAGTTTTAAGGATTAAAAATTTTAAAAATAAAGATAATAGGTTATAAGAGTACGAATTTCTGCGCTTACGCATCAGGTTTTCCCTGTTACTAACTTACCGTGCTGCACTGCATGTGTTAAGTTCACGAACCAGCAAAGGCACACGGTGTTTCCCTGAGTCGACATTGCACATGAGCTGCCTCCACCCTCACCCTTTCCAGTCCCATCTGGCATCTTCTGCGAACACAGCACTCAGGCATCCTGGCTCCTTCATCCCAGCTTAGCTGTGACAGTTTCTCAGACTTGTTTCTGGTGACCTTGATAGCTTTGAGCACTCTGAGTTAAGTGTTTCACAAAGCATTTCTTAAGCGGGATTTCTTTAATATTGTGCTCATGCTTTGGCCAGGGTTGTGATTCCTGGGAGGAGGATGCAGAGGTCAAATGCTTTTCTCATCAAGTCTCATTATTGCTCCACGCTGTCACCACTGCTGATCACGTCGCTGACCTTGACCGGTATAAAATGACTCCTCCTGTGTCCCCTTTGCATCTAATACCCTGAACAGAAGGCAGCATGTGCAGGCCACAAGGGAGAGGGGTTTACGGTCCCAGGAACTACACCACTTTTGTGGCCTTCTCCTCGGCTGGGGATTCTCTGCTTTGGCTGGGGGCTAGTTTATGGAGAAGAAAGCTGGCTCAGTGGCCTTGTACCGATGGCTACCTGCCTGTGGAGGGCAAGCTCACCAGCAGGTCATAGTGGCATGGGGTGGGGTGGAGGCAGACAGGGCAGGGAGTGGGAGGGGCCCTCTCTGCTCTGTAGTAGACACGGTTTGCCACTCCTGTTGCCCTGGAGCCACAGGGAGTTCACACGGAAAAGTAAAGTGTTGGGAGCTTGCATTTGTGTACAACAAGTGAATCTCCTTTATTCTTCCCCAGAAATGAGTTCTTCCGTGCCTGGTACTTAACATATCAAAGCAAATTTAGGCAACTATCCCAGGTTTTACAGGGGAAGGGGACCTTCCCTTGTACAAGGTATGAACAGGTAGAGGCCAGAGGCAGGGAAATGAGCGGAAGCCGCAAGGACTGAGGTGGGATTGGGGTGTGGACCAGTGCCCCGAAGCTAGTGCAGTCACTGTGTATTGCAACATAGGTTGATAAACACACACACACACACACACACACAGAAGAAAGAGAAAGAAAAGAAGCAAAGAAGGAGGGAAGGAAGAGGGAGAGCAGGGAGGAAGCAGGCCTGACAGCAGCATCCTCACATGTGCACCTGGGGTACCCATGTGCTTGCTGCATCCCACTTCAGCTGTACTTGCCTCACTGGTGATAACTGGCCTTGTGGGAAAAAGAATGTTTTCTCCATTGTTGAGGGATTGTTTTAACCCTGGCTCCTTTGCTGTCTTGACGGGTCCCAGGAGAAGTGGCCACTCGATGCTCATGGTGTACCCTCTTGCCGGGTATGGCTACCTTAGAGTGTCTTGTCCTGGATCCCTGCAGGTCCTGGCTGACTCCTGTGGGGTGTACAGGGAGCAGGTCTCCAGGCCTATGGAGGGAAAGTCTCTTTGTCATGCACTGTCCAGCTCAGCCCGGACTGTGTCAGCAGCACCCTCACTGTCAGGAGATCAGGATTCAGTATCTTCCGGGCACCCTCCCCACATCTGGATTCCTGGCAGACCTGTGCACGTCCTGGGCGGCAGCAGGACTTTGAAGAAGCCCCTGCTTCATATGAGCCATTGGTGGAATAGCTCTGTAGCTGGTGGCCAGTGACCACTCCCCTTCTCCAAGGCTCCTTGGCTGTGAAAGCTGGTGATTTTCACACATGCTAGGGAGCTGGATGCCCTGTGCTTGTCACCAAAAGTTAGAAAGATCCCATCTCTGACAGATCGAATCCTCCCTGGCATGCACTTGGGAGATCAGTGCCCACGGCCTGCAGAGGCTGAGGCAGAAGAATGGGAAGGGGCACTCCCTGCCTCTGTGCCATGGTCACGACCCAGACCCACACATCACACGCTCTGCTCCTTCTCGGCGTACCTGTTTCTCCACAGTGGGCAGAGGGGGGCCAGGGCATCAGCACTGCCCAGGGCATGCACTCAGAAACAATGAGAGAAGTGAGTGGCGTCCTGTGAAGTAGGCCCTGGGGAGCTGCAGCTGTAGGGATCTCAAAGGCGCAGGGAAACAGAACTTTCTGCTCAGCACACCTGAGAGGCTTCACTGCACACCTGCACTTCCAGTGTGCTGCTGCCATGGGGCCGCCCACCTGTAGCCTTCTCTGGAGTTCAGCTGCTGGAGAAGTCACCGCACCCAGCCAGGGCTCATCCCAGGGAAGCTCCAGAGCTGCACAGTCGACCGTGCCCCTGGAGCCCTCTCCTCTGCCCCAGTTCCATGCAACTGTCACTTGCAGGGGAGGATGCAAGGACTTCTTACCTTTAGAATCTTCACGGCCATGGCCCAGAAAGATCTGTTTGCTTCTTCTCCCTTCTGATCCTACAGGACCGCACTGCTACTGGCACCTGCAGCGAGAGAGTACTGGGTGAGGCTGAGGAAGGCAATTATCAAGTCTTTAAAAATAGCAGGAAGCTATCAAAGAATCCAAAGGAGGGCCCAAGAAGGAGACTTGAAAAGCCCCTGGGTGTGGAGCCAGTGGTCACTCTGCCCCTCCTCAGCACTAGGTTTCAAAGAGGGGATTTAAAATAAAAGTCACTTCACATTTCCTGCTGAATGGGTTTATTTCCCTTTTTCTTCCTCAGGGTGGTTTTTTATCTCAGGAATCTCAAAGCCCAAGGGGCTGCTCTTCTCCTCGGATCCTCACCTAATCACCCAAGTTGAGTGGAATCAGAGAGGAGCCCAGCAGGCCCAGTGAGCTAATGAGGTGATTAAATCATTAGAGAGGGTGCGCATCTGCGAAGGCCTCAGCCAGGCATGTGGATAAAGACCCAATTCAGGGTCGCTGCTCCTAGGATTGCAGAGGTGATTAATCCACTTAACTCTGCCAGCCCTTCTCTCTTTCTTTCCTTGTCCTTTCTCTCTTCGGAGTAAATGGAAGGAGCTAAAGCAGGACAGCTTTTCAGGACCAGACTTTGAAGTGGAGGAAAAGCACAGTCCCTGTTCTCAGAGGCACCTTGTTCAGAGCAGGGTTTCAATAGCCAGAGGGTAAAATGACAACCAGTGGTCCCAGCGGGCACCATGGCACTCTGGGTTCAAGGACTAGCTGATCGGACCATCAGCCTGATGTGTAAACCCATGCCCTGTGATATGGGCTCTTCCAGACACACCTTTTGTCTTTGCTGAACGAGGAGAGGGCTTTAGCTTGTTGCCTCCCCTTTCACTGTTCTGCTATGGTGAAAGCAACCCCAGTGCCCTCAGGCTTCATCTTTGACAGCAAAGAGAAGGGAGGAGAGGGCTCAGGGAAGGAACAGTGTTGGTTTGGGAATGTGCTGCATCCTGAGGAGGAAAACACTAACCACGTCCGATCCTCTTTCTGGGCTGGGAAGTCCTATGCTTCAACAAGATCCAGAGGTCCTCGGGAACCATGTCACATCCTGGGGAGAGAGAGGACCTGGAGCACACGGGAGGCCACAATGGCTGTGAGCAGACACTTGTCCCCACTCCCGCTCCTACTTCTACAGCCCCTGGACTCTGAGTTTAGCATCCTGTCCCACGCCCCTTCTTCCCAGCAGATGGGACAGGCACTGCTGCTACACCCAGAAGTGCAGGGCCAGTGCCTGTGCAGGGCTCTCCCAAGTGTGCTCCGACCTCACTGTGACACAATGCCCCATGCTTCTCTCTTCCTCTCTTCCTTCTTTCTGTCCTTATTTTATACATCCTATTATTTCACATTTTTCCAGGAATCATCCTGTACTTTTGATCAGAGATGACAGTTTCTCTTTTACTTAACCATGGGAATGGTGGGTGAGGCTGGAAAGCCATCTAGAATACCAGACAGAAGCAATCCTGGGCTTGGGCTCAGTGGAAACCTTCCTGCCTCTGCCTCCTGCAGAAACAGCAATGTCCACCTGTAGGGAGGAAGCCATGCCCCACAGTGGATCTCAGCTCCGACCCCTGCTCTCTGTCTGCAGATATCGCCTGCCCTCAGCTGAGCTTGTGTTGAGTGCGGTGGGACAGCCCCAGCACATGTGTCCAGGACAGACAGACCTTTCCACCTTGACTTGGGTCCCCAAGTGCGGCTCCCCAGAGGCCCCACGAAGCACCCAGGCTACTGCACTGTGGAGCATCTTCGGGAGACTGGGGTGCAGACGAGGAAAAGGGGCTCCATTACTTCTGGGCTGTGACCCCCAGACCCAAGGAAAACCTCATTTCTCTTTCCTTTCTCTTCCTTTGTTTGTTCCTCTTTCTTTTCTTTTTGTACTTTCTTCCCCTTGCCTGCTGCTGCCCTTCTCTCCTTCTCCTCCTCCCTGTCCTCCTTGTCCTCCTTCCCCTCCTACTTCTCCTCCTCTTCCTCTCTCTCCTCCTCCTCTTTCTTCTTTTCCTTCTTTTTAGCAGTACTGGGGACTCAACTCAGAGCCTTTACACTGTGCTATAACCTCAGTCCTCTTTTATTTTGCAACAAGGTCTGAGCAGCTAAGTTCCCTAGGCTGGACTTGAACTTGCCACCCTCCTGCCCCAGCCTCCCAGGTTGCTGGGTTACAGGTGTGCACCACCTGCCCTAGGTTTCCAGGCACCTCTGAACCCTTCAGCCTGCCCCAGCCCTGTGATGCTTTCCCTACCTAACCCAAGGCCACTTGCTGCGAAGGTGTCCAGGAGGGACGCTGTGTTTCTCCAGCCCCCACTGCCTTTCCTTTTGATGTCATTTGCTCCTCCTTGGTCCTGGTGAGTGAGCCGACATCAGTGAGGACCCATCACCATTTCCTCTGCTTCCTGTGTCAGAGCACAGTGATGCTGGCTGTCATGGGAGAGTCAGAGTCTCAAAATTAAAGTTAATTAGTTGCCTTTAATAGCTAGTTCATTAATTACCATGGCCCATTCCACAGCAGAAAGTGCCTCACAATCCTGCCAGGGAGAAGAGCTCCTCCCCTGGGGAGAGTCCAGGAGGGTGGAGATGGGCCTGTAGGGCTCACTGGAGCCTGGATTGTGCAAGGGTGGCCAGACTGGGCAGATACCATAGGCCAGTGTGGCATTCTCCTCCGGTGAGATGGTTGTAAAGCTAGAATTACTGCAAACAGGTGGTCCCAAGGTCAACTGCCCAAAGCGGAGAGGCAGCAGTTAGGCAATGCATTTTCATTCTGATTATCCTTTTAACAGTGAACTCTGTAAAATGGCAGACAAATATCACGGAAAGCTATGAGCCTCTGGCTGCCCGATCTCCAACTTCCCATCCCTGGCTGTGCCGCAATACTTCTATGTCCAAGTTATTGAGAGCAAAAATATAGCAGCAGAGCTCTGTACTTGAGTCAGTCGCCTGTGGGAGGTTGGAGGTGGGAGCCTGGGGCTGTGGTAGGTGGGAGCCAGGTTGGACTGGAGGTGTGTTGTGGGAAGGAAGACCAGGTCCCCACCCCCAGGAAAGGGGCAGTCACTTGGTCTGCACACAGGCTTGTGAGGATTTAGCCACACTCTCTCACACCTTCAGCAGTGCCATAGTGGGGCGGGCCTGGTTGGGGGGCTTCCTTCTCCAGAGCTGATGCAGACAGGTGCAGGGTAAAGGACAGGGGGACCCACAGTGGCCAGACAGAAGCCAGACAGGCTGGACCACAGGGAGGAGACACCTGGGGTCTGAGGCTCTGAAGACCAAACATGGGGAGGATGGGGAGCAGGAAGGTGTTCCAGAAAGACTGGTGCTGGGGGAAAGGACACTGGGTTTTAGAACAATACTTTGATCCCTAGCACAATAGCAAATGCTTGGGGCAGTGGATAAATCCATCCCAGTCCTACACAGCTGCAGATTTTGCAGGGCTCTGCTTCTTCCCTGTGCTTACAAGGTGATTCTGGCAGGACAGCTGTGGGCCCTGCTTCCTGTGCCTAAGTGAGTTAGGCAGTGTGCTGAGTACCAGCAGCTGGCATCAGTGCAAACTGGTGTCCATTTGAGATGTGATGTCAACAAGATGCGAACAAAGGTGGGGCACACTGTAGGACTGTCCAAACTTAGCCAGTGACCCCATCCTCCTAACCCAGGGCTCAGCCAGAGCCCCCCCTTCGTTAAAGAGCATTCAGCCCTATCCAAGTGTCCATGCAGTGTGGATTACAGTAGCTTCCTGGTCACTCCTTTTGTACAAGCTTCTTATCTCAAGTATCTCCTTATCTGAAAGATTCAAGAGAAAATTCCTTCTCTTGTTAAGTTAAGGCAACATAAACTCTTTGACTATTTGGCACAATAGTCTTTATACTGTCGTGACTATTTCTTCTGTCCAAATACCAGAATACTACTAGGTGCGTTCATATTTGCTGCACTGTTACTTCTTATTTTGCCACTTGTTATATTGCAATACCAATGAGGTCATGTTTTGAAATCTCACAAAATGTGATACGTGTGTTCTATGACTTGCAAGGTAGGGTGTTTAATTACTGTGTATTATCTTTACTTGTGCAGGTATATTTTGTGTGCTTCATTGATACCACAATCATCTAATGATACCAAGAACACTGAGTGTGTGTCGCTTCTGCACACAGAGATATTTAAAATATTTGTATCTGAACTGTCCTTTTTCACTAGTAAAGATGTCAGTACTTCATAGCGTAGGAATGTTTAGGTTGATTTTGTTTAATTTAAACACCACATGGCAGTTCTCCCGAAGCCTGTGTTAACACATTGTGGGGAGCACTTAGCACCTTGTGTGCCCCTTGCCCTGGCTTCGCCCTTATTCTGGACCCACTGCTGCACCCTACAGCTCCCGCCCCTTCCCCAGGGCACCCACCTCACTCAGGCGCCAGCTGTCCATCCTATTCAGCATCAATGTTTCTGACACCTAGGTCTCCCCTGGAATTTATTAGCCTCTTCTCCACCTTTTTCATAAAGTCCTCGCAGTTTTAAGGGTGGATCATTTCTCATGAGAGCAGAGAGGTGTTTTTGAATGAGCTCCTATTTTATTGGTCTGCCTGGAATGGTTTTGAAGGATGCTCATTTACAGCACTGGAGAATTTACCGTGAGTTATCGCAAGGGAAGACCTTGGGGTTCGAAACTGAAGTCGCCATCAGCACCCACTCCTGAGCTCTGCGGGGCTGAAGCCAAGCCCCTCCATGCACACTGGGTACTCTGCTCTGCTCTTCGGATGTGCTGTGTTTTTCACGGAAAGATGCTTCCCTGTGGCCTTCCTGACCTGGTCACAGTGAGTCTTTGTTACTTCCCCTGGGTGGACTCAGGACAGGATGCCTTGGTGAGGGAGAACAAAGTCTGGAGAAGAAACTTGCCCAACCCATGGCATTTTGACCTTCTGGTCTTCTTGCCGGCCCCTGAGTCTTGGCACTTGTGTCAGAAAACCCTGGGCCAGTCTGGGATGCTGATCTGCCATCATCTGCTCAAACTTGGAGCTATCCTCAGAGTGGCCAGTTGTTTGGCTGACATTTACATCCTAATCTCAACCCCAGGTGCCCCCCCCACCACTTAACCCAGGATTCATCCCAACATGCCTGCTGTTAGTCAGTCCAGGTGACTTGAAAATAAACTAGATGAGTACCAGTACAGCTTCTGTGAAACGACATCTCCCAGGTAGTGAATGAGGCCTTATGGGAAACCCTTGTGGGAGCCATTAAAACCCTTGTGGGAAATCCAGAGAACTACTGAGGCACCTTGAGATACTTGAGGGTGAGGCCTGAGGAGCCTGGGTCACTGTCCTGCTGGGCCATTGTGTCTTTTTTCCAGCCACGGCATCCAGGCCCAACTGTGTGCAGTGGGAACTTTTTTTTTTTTTTTTTAATTTTTATTAATTCACAATTGCAGTACATAATGATCGCATTGCTTGTGGGGAGTTGGTGCGTGTACATAAGACATTTTAGTGCTTCTCATATCCTCTACCCCTTGCCTTGGGACCCTCCTCCATCCTTGGAGCCCTTCCTGTTTGCAGAAGGTCCATCTCCCTGTCTGGTAAGTTTTACAGGCATTGTCCTAGCCTTCAAAATGCTCAGCCTCATCTGGAAAAATCTCAGCTTCTCCTTTGGCCAGCCTCAGGTCCTTGCTAGGCTGAGGGAGGCCAGCAGCATGTCTGGAAGGAGTCCTGCGTGTGTGCAGCACTAACTGGGTTGGAGTCTAGAGGAGCTGCCCACAGCTCCTGTCCAGGGACTCCCCAGCAGCCACCTGAGGGCAAGGGCACAGCCTCGGGGGTGCCACCCACACATCAAGTGGTCCTTCAGACCCATTCTTTCCTCCTGGAGTGGGGGAACCAGGGTCTCTCCAACCTGAGCTGCCGTAGAGTTTTGGGGAGACTCATCTCCCATCAGTCCACCTTCCTTTGGTCCAGCCAGGAGCTTGAGCACATACTGCTCTCACTCTTCTAAGCTAAAACCTTTTAATTCCTGAGGACACACACAAGCTATAGTGTTTTTCTTCAATTTCACAATAGAAAAGACATGCTTCTTATGATCTGGCAAATCAAAAAATTCATAATTCTGAACTCTTGATAAACTTAAAGTGTATATTTACAGTTTAGAACTCTTACTTAGGTTCCCCTCACCTATATTTTGTTCCTCTGCTGTTGAATACATTGACATGTCCCCCTTAACAAAGGCTGTGAAAATGGGTGCCATCTGGGCCCACGGCGACCACCTGTGGCTTAAACAGGGGCATGTCACACATGAGTGTCATCGCTGGAGACACTGGGAGGAGCACTGGGCAGTAAAGCTGGCCCTGGGTGCGCCTTGGAATGGCAGGGGAGGAGCCACCACCAGAGCTCCCTCTTGCTGTCCTTGAGGGTTCCTTTAGATGCTGGCGTGGAGGGGAGAGACTTTACACAGCCAGTAGGGACAACCCTAGAGCTCCCATTCAGGATAGACAGAACCTGGATTTCCAGAGACATCCAATACCATAGTAGGGAACAAGCCCCCTACAGGGAATTTTAATTCCTTCTTGGAAGGGTGTGAAACAAGGAGGCCTTTAATATCCTGGTCCTTTGTGCACTTAAGTTTGCAGGAATTCTTGTGGCTCTTTGCACAGGTGTGGTGGCTTTGGATCTGGGTGTGACAATGACAGTCAGATGCAGATGGGGCAGTGGTCCTCTGTCCTTGTTCCTGCACAGCACCTGCTATCAAAGCAATCATCGTGGCTGCTTAACGTAGGGAGGAACTCGAGCAGCTGCACTTTCTGAGCCCTGCGGCAGCACAGCCAATGCTTTTTGCGTCTCAAAGGCTTAGTGCCCTTCACTTCCAACTAAAATTTATATGATCTGCTAATTGCCTGCATGTAGGGAAGGGTGAGCACATAATTTCCTTTTGCTGTAATGTGAAATCCTACAATTACAGCTTCTCCTCACTCAGGGGGAGCTGGACACCTTGGCAAGCTCCAGGCGTGAGTAGTTGGTGGAACGAGGCACTAAGACTGTACAATGTCCTATTCTGTACGTGGAACAAGTGCACTGGTTTTGCCTTTGGGATTTAATAAAGGACTAATAATTCCAGAATTTCAAATTGAAGCCCTCTTTTTAAAAAAGTTAACAACTGTGAGTAATGATAATCACTCATTCTACTTTGAAAATACAGAATTCAACTAAATTAAGTTCACAGACTTTTTCTTGGACTTACTTTAATTTGGCATTCATGTTTTAAGTCTAAATCTTGAAGCACTTATGTCTCTGGTTCCAGTTAAACTAATAAAGAATTATTATATTAATAATTGCTGCCCACTTTATTAAGTACTATAGGCACCATGCCCTTTATTCTCCGGAGGAGAAAGGCCTCCAGCGCAACAGGCTTTTGGCATCTAAGTCCTAAGACATAAGTGTGCGTAACAGAAGAGCTGCAGCCAAATGTCATTTACAATGAAGTGCACTGGAGCTGTTTGCAAATCATCAACTTAGAGAAGATTCTTGGGATGAAATTTAAATAAACGCTCACAGGGCTGCACCTCAGATGAGCTCCACGATTCCTTGTTCAGAGAGCCAGGACCGTCAGTATCACAGAGTGATGTCCAGAAGCCTGGAACACCAAGACAGCAAACTCAGAAGTGTGACAAAAGTGGCACACTCCTTTGAAACAGTTCAGGGCTGCCCGAGAGACCTTTCTCCTAGGGGCCTTAATTCAGGGGAAACGCTTTGGCATTATGTGGCTTTGGAATCCTCCTGCCTTCCCATTCAGTCATATCCAACTCAGATTGTTTTTGGCCCTGAAGGTGAGCAGAGGTTGGTAGGAGAGCAGCAGTCTTGGGATCAGATGCCCACACTGTCCCTGCACCCCCAGCACCTGGCATGAGGAAGGTCTGCAGAGTTCCCGACTAGGTGCTGGGACACCAGGGTGATTGAGATACAATTCCTGTCCTTGGAGAAGCCACTCAACTCCTAATGGGAAATGGAGATGCTTGCACAAGGACCATCGAGAGAAACAGGTCGTGATGCTCACCGATGGTGGTGTCCATGAGCCTTCGTGGGTGGGAAGTATGTGCTCAGGGAGGAGGTGTCTAATAAATGCAGACACAACAGTGTGCTTACTAGTTAATGTGATATTAGAATCTCACTTCTTAACCCTTGGTATATTTGAATAGATGACTTAGAACATCTTATTTACCTTTTAAACCATAGCTTTTCTTTTCCCATGTGTGCTCCATGATTTTATTTTAAAAAATTGTGGAATTGGAAAGGAAATCTTAAGATAAATTAGTTGATTGTCTCAAAAAATTACAGCAGAAACAACTTATGCTTAGACATATCAAGGGAGCTTTGCAAGGCCTTGTAGTCTTGTAAATGCAAATAAAAGAAGAGAGAAGGACAGAAGAAAGACGGAAGGAAGGAAGGAAGGAAGGAAGGAAGGAAGGAAGGAAGGAAGGAAGGAAGAAACAGGGAAAGGAAGGATGGAAAGAAAGAAGGAGGGAGGGAGGAAAGGAAAGAGGGATGAAAGGAAGGAGAGAGGGAGGGAGACAGGGAGGGAGGGATAGAAGGGAGACTTGGATCATGTCCAGAAATGAGCATTAACTCAGGACATCTGTGGGAGCTCAACAGGTACCTACCTGGACTTCTGCCTTTATTTCTGTCTTATTTTCCTGCCTGGTTGTATTTGCTTCATCACTTCAAACCACAAGCCAGTTTGTCCTGTACAGTCAGAAATGAGCCTGCCCTGCTCCTTAGCCACATGTCGAGAGAGGCTGTTCTGAGCTTGGCTAGGCCACTGTTCCCAGGATGCCCAAGAGCCAGCTGGCCTGGCATCATACACAAGCACCAGGTTTGGGAGCTCTCCAGGTGGGGAGGATACAGCCAGGTGGACACACAGGGCAGCTCTGTCAGGGGGGCTGTAAGTCCAGACAACTGGAGAGATGGTGCTCTCCCTTCTGGACATTGCTCTGATATTAGGCCTAATGACCAGCACAAGGCTGGGCCATGGTTGAATAATTTATAAAGATGCAGAACTTTAGGACAGAGAACAACTTTGATGTCAAACCACATGTAGCAGGCTGGTGTATTCTGTGCCTTATTCTCCTGGCACATGTGCGGGTGTCCCTGGAACAGCCCCTGCCCAGGGGTAAACTGAGGGCATGGCTACCTGAGCTCACTTCCAACCCCCCAGCCCTGTGTTCCTTCCCTGCCTAGCTGAGACCCCAGCACAGGCAGAAATGTGGCAGCTGGGCCCCTCCCCCATCAATTATAGGGCTTGAGAACGTAGACACTTATAAAACCCAGCAGAAATGCATTTCATCATCTTTCTTGGCACGATGACAAGAGGGCCTGGGCCCAGGTGATGCACACTCATCTGCACCCACTGGGCCTCTGAGGAGAGGTCAAACCCTAGCGTAGGGTAGAAGAACCTTGGAGAACGCAGGGAGGCTGTTTCCTATAGCAGTTGTGCCTGCTGCTTGTCCACAGTCCTGTTTCTCTTCTCCAAAGTCTCCCTCTGCCCTTGATGTTCTAGAGATAGAACCTCTGAGAAGGGCAAGAAACACGGAAAATAAGGTGCTTTCTCTGTGAGCACTAGCCCCCAACACAGGCACACATGCACACATCCATATGATGTACACCCTCATGGGCACACTTGACTCTAAAAAACTCTAAGGCATGACGCCTTCCAAAATGGTGACCTGTGCAACACACACCGGCTGGCTCTGTGTGGTAAATACCAATGCAGAGGCTCAAGTGAAGAAGCACCACATTTCTTGCTTGAAGCCCAAGATGACACATTCTACTTACATGGTTTCTACAGTGCAGTGAAGCTGTCTCATCAAGTTCCAAGAAACATGACCTGTGGTCAAGGTTCTTAGACTGGGCCAGGGAAACTGGGGCAGGTTTTCCTGCATGGTTAGGCTGCTCTGGGACACGCAGAAGGGCTGAGCAGCAGATGGGAGGTTCCAGGAAGGTAGAGAGACTGGAAAAGGCCCCAAGTCTTTCAGGGCTGAGGACTGGCACAGAGGAGAAAGCCTTCCCTGGTGGGGAACAGCGCAATTTGATGCTGAGTCTAATTCAGCGCAGGGCAGAGCTCAGTCCTGAAGGAGAAGGACACATAGCTTCCAGTCCTCAGGGTTTGGGTCTGTTCTCTCTTCCATGCTAGCAAATGGCATCGCAAACTCCTATGGCATGGCACTGTGAGCTCCGGACCCCACAGGGTACCAAGGAAATGTTCTGTTACCTACCCATGTGAAAGCATACTGTTTCCTCCAGTGCTGCAGAGAAAAATGGGGGAAACACACAGCTGAGAAGTTTCTCCAGCTCTGAGCCAAGCCCTAACCCAGGATGCCAAGCTCTCTTAAGAGGCTGACCCTTATGGGGCCGTGCTTATCTGGGCAGTCTCCATGCTGCAGGGCTCAACTCTGCCCTGTAAGACTGAGAGGCATGCTGGCACCTGGTCTTAGGCAGACCCTCTGAGTACTAAGAGGTTTCAAGTCCTCCTAGAGGGGAGGAATGAGCAACTACACTTGCCAATATTAAAAGAGTGGAGCGGATGGTCGTGGCACTGCCTAGGTGCCCTCTTGTGAACCTGGCACTGATCAGTCATAAGGCAGCCAGCCCTCCCACCCCGTGAGTTTAATATTAAACTCTCAATACTCTTCCCTCCTCACCTGTTCCACTTCAATTCCGCTTGGCCACAAAAACCAGCCCTGCTCTCATCTGCTTTGGTAGGACTCTGACCAACAACTCACCCTGCTCAGGCTGTTCTGACCCGAGGACACCCCCCCAAAAAAAGTTTAAAACCCCTGTTACGGTTGATACATTGTGTCAACTTGGAGAGTCTGGAGGTTTGGCTGAGTAACTCAGCAGTTGTAGATCTTGGGGTGAAAAGGACATGCCCTTACCCTTCTGGGATGCTGTTTATTGTGTTAATTTGGGAAGTTTAAAAGGTTAACTATGCAATTCAGCAAGAAGCCAGGGTGCTTACTTTGTATACATCCTGAGCCTGTGGAAGAGGAGGGCATGGAGACTGTGTGAGAGCTACACACACCCTGGGTGGGGGCAGGCTGTTTTACAAGGTAGAGTGGAGAAAGAGGCTGCTTGCCTGCAATTCCACACATTTTCTGGTTGCTTGCTGCCATGAACAGTTTGCCCTCTGCCATGTGCCACTCTGCCTCAGAAACAGCCAAATATGGACTGAAACCTCCACAAACTGTAAGCTAAATAAACCTTTCCTTCCTTCATTTTGGGTGTTGGGTATTTTGTCTCAGCAATGAGAGAAAAGTAACCAAGACAACCCTACACTTTGCTCAGCTCGCTTTGCTCAGCTCAGGGCTGCCTTGGTCTTCTGTACAGCCTGCTACTCCCCATCCAATAAAGACTTCTCTCGTGTCAGAAGGTCTGATCTGGTTCCATGTGGGTCTCGGTTCTATCAGGCACTAGTTCCCCAATGCCACGCAGCTTGGGCTCATGGACATCTGTGGGAAGAGAGCTCAGGAGGGAAGGGAGGAATCAGAGTCACCTCCTCCTCCATGACCACGTCACAGCTGAACGCACTCTTTCTGGACTCCACAGCCCCATGTTGCTGCCCCTGCAGGGCCACTTCCACAGCCTGTAGATCCTCCCATGGTGACTTTCACCCAGCATAACAACCCTGGGAAATGGTGCCCATCTCTCTAAATGACCAGTGCTGTCTTGGCAGACACCAGTGCTTTTGTTTGGTGCTTCCTTTGGCCCCAGCCATGCAGTGGAGCTCTCAGCCCGTGGAGGGAACCAGACAGAGCCGAGGTCCTCTCCTTGTGGGTCACTCTGCAGGAGTGTGGGCCATTTCACCCCACAGGTCCCACAAAGGCCTGAGCACATCACCTGCTCCTCTCCCGCCTTGGCTCACCCTGCCCCCTGGCTGTGTGGGGACCCTTGCTCCATGCTGAGAGAGCCAGATGCTGTTGGAGCTAGGTGGGAAGCCAGGAAGGACCCAGCAGTCTCACTTCCCCCAGAGAGCAGGTCCCAGAAATCAAGTATTCAACAAATCCTCAGACTGTGTCTCCAGGAAACAAAATTAAAAAACAGAAGAGTAGGGTCTTGCTTCACCCTGCAGCAGGATAGTGTGGCCTGCGGTGTGGCAGGAGGCATTGTCAGGACATAGGACACTGGGTTGGAGGACGAAGAATGCTTGCCTCCGGGCTGTGACCATGCAAACTAAGCTTACCGCCACCGCCACCACCACCATCAGCCTTCCACGTCACTTTGCCATCTGCCTTTTACAGCCCAGCCTCTGGCGGCACAGTGAGGACAAGATTTCTTTTACTATCACATGTATGAGATCCGGTCTACAGGCCCTTAGGAAACAATCTCAACAGTAAAAGGACCCACTCTTCTCCACTGGCCCACTGGGACGGTGCGCAGATTCCTCTGTGGCTCCAGTCGAGCTGCGGCCAGCAGCCCACCCAGGCCATGCAGGTGGTGGCAGCTCGGGGATTTTGTTTACAAATCATTAATGAAGTGATTGTGGCTCTTTTCACTTGTTCACAAGTTTGAACTATGCAGAGCGACACATTCCTAAATGGGGACACAGCAGCAGGGAGAAGTCCACAACAGCCTTATTATGGGGGCCACACAAACACAGGTGGTGCTGCGGTTTATATTAACCCCATCAATTAAGGATGGATGGAAAGGACTGGCCCTGGACACTGGGAAAGCTGCGCCACATGAAGCTGAGTTGCTAGGGTGCAGGGTTGGCCCCCCAAGCGTCCTGCACCCAGCAAGCGGTGCTTTCTTCCTGCACAATAAAAAACCCTTTCAAAGGGGACTTTGCGGCAGCACTCGCAGTGCAAGTCACTGCATCCTCTGAATGAAATAAACGTCTCTTTCTGATTCCTCCAAGGGCTGAGTAAATTCCCCTCAGCACAGCACCATTAGGATTCCGCAGCAGAGGCGCATACATTAGACCACACTGCGGCCTTTGTGTGGCCCATGGCGTGCGCTCTCTGCTGCTGACACAGACATGAGAAGCTGTGTGCAAGTGGGGGCTCCCGCAGCACTGGCCCACTGAGGGCCCCTTTGTGCTGGGGGCCTCATTTGAATAAACAGCATGCGGTCACTGGGGAGGCAGATGGCTCCAGTGCTCCCTTCAGAGGGATGGGGAGCTGAACAGAGCAAGGCATTCACTCTGTCCTCTCCTTAAACTAAAACAGGGCAGGGACGGCCGAACTTCCGATTCACAAACACGATGGTCAGGGGAAATGCACCGCTGCATGCTGTCCAGAGGTCACTCCGGGGTGAGACACACAGGTGCTGGGGCCCAGTTCTCTGTCCCCACTCTTGTGCCCTGAGTGGTCCTGTGTTTCCCACAGCTGTACCCCACCCACTCAGGTGTCAGGAGCCGGGGCTGCTTCCATAGTGTATGCTCAGCTGTGACTGCACTTAAATACCACTGCCTGTCTTGGACAAGTGGTCAGGGGAGATTTAGGACTGCGAATAAATTTCCAGATGTAAAAGCCTCATTTCAAACTGTATTGTGTTTCTTTTTTGAGGCTGGCCAGGGAGTCCCATCCTAATGTTTGAAAGGTTTGCAAATGTACCCTTAAGTCACAGAGAGGATCCCCTGAGCCTAAAGTTCCCTGACTTGGGAAACGGGTAGGGAGGAAGGCTCACTCCACCTACTCCCCAGTTCACAGGGGTGAGGGCTTCTTGCTGGGGCCACACGGCTCTGCCCTTCCTTGGATGGCACTGGGGAGAGATCAGCTCCCAAGCTGCCGCCCCAAGTCTGTGCTTCAGGCTATGCTCCTTGCTTAGTGACAGTGTTAACAAGGGGTCCTGGGACAGCAAATTATGAAGTAAACATGGTCAGGAGTAAATGCACTTGCTGGGGCCAGTGTGCATTCATTTTGTATGTACAAGAAGAATGTCTTTGACTTCTAATGTTTAAAGACTTTTTGAGGCTTGGACAATGAAGATTTCATTTTAGAAAATGTGCAGCATATTCACCAGCATTCTCACAATCCTCTCCTCCTCCAAGGAAGAAAGAAAAACTGAGCGGCATTGAATCTGTTTTGTGATTATGCAGGAAATGCGTCATTTTATAGACAGGAAGCTGGTATTGCCAGTCAGTTCAAATTTATTTAGTGAGCAAGAAGCACACAAGTTACCTTAAAGCTAAAATCATTATAAATAAAACCTAGATAATCAGGAAAATATACCCCAAAGTGAATTCTACTAAACAGTGATACATGGTGATTAAACCCTTTTCCCTGAAACGCTAAATACGTGGAATTGTTTTTTCAGTCAGCAGGTTGTTGTGCCTCTGAGCTCCATCCCAGCCCCTTTTGTCCAGGCAGGTCCATTCTGACTGGTGTACATGTGTATTTAGGTTTAGGATTAGGGTTAAGTGTCATCAGATATATGTGATGTTAATAGGATCTTTTGTTGCTCTCTTTTCTGTTTTACTTAAATTGTAGTGAAGCAGAACTTTCCAGCATGAAGAAAAGATGCTCCCTGGGCCTGTGT
This sequence comes from Dinomys branickii, assembly GCA_004027595.1. NCBI lineage: Eukaryota > Metazoa > Chordata > Mammalia > Rodentia > Dinomyidae > Dinomys > Dinomys branickii. The sequence continues at coordinate 43,705 of PVLD010002138.1, forward strand.
TTTAGGAGTGGTTTAAATCCCCATATTACTTGACAAAACCCTTGACATAATTTAGCCATGGTGGCCGCTCTCTCCCGGTGTGTAAGTGAATGCCTGGGCATAAGGTCACGTCTGGTACACGCTGTAGAGCAGAGCACAGTGCAGCATACATAGTTACACTGTCCCCTGCCATCAGGCCTTGTAGTTGTTATCTATGGCTGCAGCCAAATCTGTCAGCACTGGTCCTCTTCAATCAGAGGCTGGGGCAGAGGCTGAGCTTGGGGTCTGAGCTGGCCCCCAGCCTTGCCAGATGGAGACAAAGCTTTGGGGCTGCACAAGAGGGAAATCTATGGGAGCTTAGGCCTTCGGCCATGCCATGTTGGCCAGATAAAAAGTTCTGAGGCAAGGTCAGTCTGCACTGCTTCCATAGACCCTTTATTGACAAGGCGAGGCAGGGGTGGTGAGCATGCAGCAGCCTGCGAGACTCGACCTCAATACACTGCTCACTGATTAAACAAACAGAAAGCATGAGACATCCAGTGTTTCCTATAGAGCAGGCTGTGGTTTGAGGATTTTAATTTAATCACCATAGAAGGCATTTTCCCCTATCTCTTCTTCACCAAGTAATTTTGAATACATCAAGTCTGTAGCAACTTGAATTAATACAAAATATTCTCTGAAGACATCAAGGCTGATGTTGGGCTAACTTGGTGGATTGAACATAGTTTTCTTTTACTTCTTATCTTTATTCTCAACATAACTAGGCACCAGTTCAAGAACTGGAGGCAAAATCAACACAGCACTGAGAATTGCACAAGGAAAGAGAGGCAACTGGAGGACAAGACCCTGGCTTCCCTGCTTGAATTCCTTGGAGGAGGGGGCCCCACAGTCACTGAATTGAGGGCCCTGGTTATAGTCTGGAGGCACCAGGTGTGGAAGAAGGCACAGTCAGAAAGGGTGATTGAGTGGAAGTCACTGTAACCCTTAATCTTGCTATTTCCACTCCACTGGATTAGGAAATGCCTAGCACATTAGTAAACTACACTCTTGGGCTTGTCTATTAGGCATTTCCAGAGATGATTGGCATAAGGGCTACCAAGCTGGGTGGGAGGTACCTGACTGTAAGAGGCACCCACCAATGGGCTCACAGCCTAGGTAGAATAAAAAGGGAAGGAAAGAAGAAGTCAATACAGAACTGAACTTGAGTGGGTGCAGCTTCTGTGGCTGGCCCTTGTGGCCATCAGACTCAGCATCTTCAGCCTGAAATGCAGACTCACAGCACCACTCTCCAGGAGCGTCCAGGCTTTGGGCCTGGAGCTGGAGCTGGGGCTGAGTCTCTGGTCCCTGTTGCTCTGCAGCTATAGCTTCTTGAACTGAACAACTCGTGGGTCCTCTGGCCCTGTAGTGCTGACAGCCAGTGTGGACTCTCCCACTTCCAGTCCTGTGAGTCGACTTGAGAAGTCAGTGTGTATCAATATGTATTGGTTCTGCTCCTCTAGGGAACCCTGAGCTATGCAGTCCACTTGACTCCCTGACCCTGGAGACCCGTGGCCTCGTCCCCGCCAGGAGCCCAAGGCCGTGTTCTTCTTTAGAGAACATCAAGTATTCCACCGTGAGGAGACAGACTGAAGTAGGAGAAAAGACATGGACACGGGAGACACAGGGTTCCGCTGGAACACAGCCGCTCTCCTCCTTCACCCACAGCTGCGCCCAAGCCCAGTGCACAGGAAGGCCTTGCCACCGATGGACAGCTGGGGTCAGCAGAGCTTGGAGAAATCTGAGGCCTGGGACAAGACCACAGAGGCAGGAGGAGCACACAGTCCACATGGTGAGGGGACAGGGGCCGTGACTATGGGGAACAAGTAGCCCATGAACCAGGAGCGAGCTGCTCCCAAAATACACACCTAAAACACAGTAAAAACTTCCAAGGAATTAATGTATATTATACTTAAATATGTTGATATGTAAATTATATGCGTATCATAAATGTTAGTTCATACACTACTTATTACACAGATATAGGTGAAAAAAATTCAAAAAACGTAGTGTGAATAAAACAGACTTTAAATTATAGAATGGGAGTAAATCTTATGGGTCAGAAGGGAAATGGAAAGTGGGAAAAAGAGTAAGAAAGTGAGAAAATCAGGACATGAGTTCCACTGTCTGACTAAGGGCATCACAGAAGAGCAAAGGGTGGAAGCAGAGACTGGTGCTTCTTTATGTCCAGTGCTTGAACAGTGCTTATTTATGCTAAGGGAGAACAGCAGACCCAAAGCTGCCATTGATTTCTCTGCACAAAGTATGATAAAAACCAAACAAAACACCAGAAAAGCAAAACTCCCTCAAGTCACAAAATATTGCTATGAAGTTTTAGATCCCCAGGACCAAGAAGACTTTCAGCTCTCCCAGAGGTAGGAGAAATCCACGCTGCTGGTGGATCCCAGCTGTGCTGGGATCAGCAAGTGGCCCCTACTGACAGAAGGGCTTCCCTCCTGGAATTCCCTTCCACTCCCCCAGGGATCCAGTGAAGGGAACAGGTATTTTCAGACAGATGGGAGCCTCGGGTTTTGGTCCTTCCCCTAGGGTCTGGGGCCACAGAGAGGGAGAGGATGTCCCTGGAGAGGACATGAGACCGGGACCTGGGGGTCTCTCCTGACCCCCAGCTCAGCATGGGGATATTGACAAGAAGAAGACAGAACAAGAACAGCCCAGGAATTAGCAATCTAGAGAGAGGTCACCAAGGAGAAATCATGGAAAAAGTGGGGTTGATCTTTTTCTAAATGTTGACATTTGGTACATAGAAAACAAAGCATGTAGAAGAAAAACAGCTAACCATTCAAATTGAAGCAAACATCCGTATGTAAGGAAGACCACATCAGCACTGTGCTCTGTGCCTCACCTGGGGAAACTGCATATTAAAATAAGCAGCAAATTCATTTCCAGCCATGATGTGGAATGCAATGATATTGATTGAAAGCGGACATTAGTAAGGGTATGGAGTGAGGTGTGTGTGTGTGTGTGTGTGTGTGTGTGTGTGTGTGTGTGTGTGAGTATGAAATAAATTCTAAAGTTTCCTAGAGGAGAACAAGAGGTTGAGTCTAGAATAGAAATGTTTTTATGGA